>APFE030471844.1:36260-72509 GCA_000404065.3 Pinus taeda
CATAAACTAATTCATAAGGTGAAAAACCTGTAGTGTTCCTCCAAGTAGTTCTGTAAGCCCATAATGCTTCAGGCAACGTTTGAAACGAGTCCCTTCTATTCTCCTTTACCATTTTGTTAAAATGGCTTCTACGACATTATTCGTACTTTCCACCTGCCCATTGGCTTGGGGGTGATAAGGTGTAGCCATTTTATGATTAATATGATATTTCTAAAGTGTATCTTTAAAGCCATGAGAGTTGAAAGGAGGTCCTCCATCTGTGATTAGTTCTCTAGGCAACCCAAACCTAACAAAGATTTCTTCAAATACAAAGGTTAAAACAGATTCTTCATTAGCTCTAATGAGTGCCTTAGCTTCCACCCATTTAGTCATATAATCATTGCAAACCAGTATATAAACTCTTTCATTGAATGGAGGTTTGATGGGTGTTATGAAATCTAGAGCCCATCTTTCAAAGGGTTCAATTATTACCTGTGGGTTCAGTGGCATTTCATCTGTGTGATCAGGCTGGCCCATTCTCTCACAGCTATCATAGGCCCTGACATACTTCTTTGCATCCTTGAAAAGTGAGGGCCAATAATAACCCATTCTAAGAATCTTATGTGTTGTTCTTTTATCAGCGAAATGCCCTCCACAAGGGCCATCATGACAAGCCTTCAATATATCATAAACCTCATCTTCTCTAATGCATCTCCAAATTTCATGATCAAGTCCTGTGTGAAAAAGACACCCACTTATCCAGTTGTACCGAGCAGTTTGTTTAATGATCTTTCTTTTCTCTCTATGTGACACGTGCGATGGTAGCTTCCTTGCAACTAAATAATTGGCAATGTCTGCATACCAAGGTGAGTGAGTAGATACTACAAATAAATATGCATGAGGAAAGGAATCATCTACTCGAGTGTTCTCATCAGTTTTTATCCGAGAGAGGAAATCAACAACTACATTTTCTTTACCTGGTCGATCTACAATTGTAATATCAAATTCTTGTAGTAATAATAACCATCTAGTAACTCAAGCATTTGTGATCGATTTATTCATTAAATACTTAATGGTCGAGTGATTAGTATGAACAAAAGTAAGGAAACCAGTCATACAATGTCAAAACTTGTTAATAGCATAAATGACTGCCAAAAATTCCTTTTCGGTAACTGTGTAATTAAGTTCAACAAGGGTCATATTTTTACTAATGAAATAGATAACATAAGGAAGATTATTTTCTTCTTGACCCAAGACAGCTCCAATTGCAGTATCTGAAGCATCAGAGGATATATGAAAGGGCACTACCCAATAAGGTCCTCTTAAAATAGGAGTTGTAGATAACTCATGCTTAAGTTCATTAAATGCTTTTTGGCAATCATGAGTCTACTTGAATTCAACATTTTTCATAACTAACACAAACAAAAGAGAATCTACTTTAGAAAAATCCTTGATAAATCTTCTATAATATCCAACATGTCCTAAAAAACTTCTTACATCACTTTGTGTTTTGGGGATAGGAAGAGTCTGAATTACTTGCACTTTAGCTCGATCAACTTGAATTCCTAGGAATGAGATGAAGTGTCCCAATACAATTCCTTGATTCATCATCATATGACATTTTTCAATACTTAAGGCAAGATGGGCTTCTATACATCGTTTAAGTACTTTCTCAAGGTTTTGTAATGCATCTTCAAAAGTCACACTATATGGAGTAAAGTCATCCATAAATATCTCCAAAGAGTCATTAAGCATATAAGAGAAAATTCCTACCACTGCACTTTGAAATGTTGCTGGAGCATTACATATTCCAAATGGAAGAACTCTATAGGCAAAAGTTCTCCATGGATTAGTAAAAGTGGTCTTGTATTGGTCTTGGGGTACAATTTTGATCTCGTTATATCCACTAAAACCATCTAAAAAGGAAAATAATCTCTTTCCTCAGAAATTGTCTAGCACCTTATCAATAAATGGTAAGGGGAAATGATTTTTTTGAGTGGCTTTATTTAGATCTCTATAATCCACACACACTCTCCATTTCCCATTTTTTTTAGGTACTATCACTAATGGAGAAACCCATTCACTATCAGATGCAGGGTATATAAACCCTGCATTAAGAAATTTTTGAAGTTCTTCTCTAACAATTTCCCTTAAATTGGGATTCATTCGTCACTGGGGTTGACAGACTGGGTGAGACCCCTCTTTGATATAAATACGATGAGTACATAATTCAGGCGGGATTCCCTTCATATCTATGTAGTCCCATGCGAATGCTTCCTTATTTTCACGAAGTAACTTCATTAACTATTGTGTTTTAGCATCTCTTAAGTTAGGGTTTATATTCAATGTTTTGCGAGGCTCAATTTCTACTATTATTCTCTTGGAGGAGATATGAGTTGATGTTTGAGATAAATTTTCATATTTAAGGTTTTGCTGTGATTCTGGTTCCAAAATTGCAGTCAGTTGATCATGTGTTTTAGAGTTAACCGAAGAAGGTTTGAAAATAAAATTACTAATTAGTTCATCCTCAGTTGTATCTTTAAACGTTAAGGCTTGTCCAATAGACAAAATGGGTTGGGTATCATCATCATCATAGTCTAAACATACAGAGTTATCATTTTTAATCATAGGTGTAGCATGAGGGTAAAGAGTTAGCTGCTTAGTTTCACATCCATTAGAAATTGTCATTGAATCTGATCTACAGCTGATGAAGGCATCTGCTGTAGCGAGCCAGGGTCTTCCCAAAATCAATGGATGTCACCCCAACTTTGTTTTAGTCTGTAATACAACAAAATCAGCTCGGTAGTTCCAAGATTCAACTGAAATTATCAGGTCTTCAATAACCCCTTCTGGTTTGATTATGGAACGGTCAGCTAGTTCTAGAATGGTTGGGGTCTCTCTAATTACATTCTTCAACTGTAATAACTGTGCAATTTCAAGGGTCGTAATGTTTATGGCAACACCTAAATCTACCAGAACTAAAGAAACAAAAGTTTTTCCAACCTGTACTGTAACTGTAGAATGACCAGGGTCACCATATTTCACAGGAGGGGTTTTTCCTATCATTAAAGCAGCTAGATCACCCATCACATGAACTATAAGGGGATCTTTAGCTTTTCTTCCAGGTTTCTTAATGCAAATGTCTCTAAGAGTTCTAGAATAAATTGGTACATCTCTAAGTGCTTGTAAGAGTGGAATTTTAACATACAGATTCTCCAATTCTCCTAGAATGTTAAAAGCAGGTGGCTCGGGTGTCTTAGGGAGAGCCAGACGTTTAGGGAATGGCGGCTCTATTGTTTCAGTAGTTTTATTAGAGGGTGACTCAACTGTTTCAGCATTCTTATTGTATGACTTATCTTTTTCTATCTCCTATTCATCAGAGTCAAAAGAAGTAATATCATCAATAATAGGTTCGACTACTCTCCCAGACCGCAAATGAATATCATTACATTGCATAGGGAAAATAGGCTGGTTCTGAATATCAATGACTTGCACAACTTTCTTATTATTAGGGTTGGGGTTCGGTTGTACAGGAAGCTGGGGTCTCATTGTCTCGTTATTCGGTGGAGCGTTTAATGGGAGAGATAGAGATTGATGATATTAGGCGAATTGGTTTGGAAATGGGAGTTGTTGAGCTATCGAGCTTGGGTTCCATTGATTAAAATAAGATTGTTGTAGAGACGAGGGATTCCACATTGTAGGATCCATAAAGGGAGGCTTTGGTTGCTACATGGGTGGGAAGTTCATTTGGTTGAAGGGTGGATATTGCATTCGATTTAAGGGTGGGTAATTTGCTTGAAAAGAAGGATAATTATTCCAACGATTAAATGGCATATTAGAATTTGTACCTTTTCCTCATGGTTGCCATTGCCTCCTCTGTGTTAGCAAGTAAACTGCTTCAACTTCTTCTTTAGTTGGTTGTAGTGCTGCTTTTATTCTTGGTAAATAAGGGCATTGTTGAGTCTCATGGTCCTTCTCGCAAATAGTGCAAATTGGTATCTTGTCGAGTGGGCATTCCCTTAATGGGTGTTTTTCTCTGCATTTAGAGCACAAAATAGCCAAAGAAGCTTCGGCCTCTCTCTTCTTCTTTTTAACCTGTAAGGTATCAATTTGTGAAGCAAAAGAGCTTAACATTTCAGTTTTAAATTATTCAAGTAAATTACCTATTTGAGCCCTCGTTGCTCCTACACTAGCTGATTTTTGGACTCTCGAGTTTGTACTATACCTACTTTTTGTTATGTTTACTACTCCTCATGAGCCTCGGAGGACATGTGATCACAACATCGGAGTACATGAGGGATAAGTTTCTGGCCAAATACCAAGACTATTGTGAGACAAGAAAGAGGAAGGAGGAATTATTTAAGATGGTTCAGAAGGAGGATGAAAATCTGTAGGATTTCGTGGAGAGGTTACAATAAAATTTGCAGAGATCCGATCACCCTAATATGAGTAAGGATATTCTTAAGTCAATATTTTTGAAAGGGGTACGGGATGACTGTTTAGACATGTTGAATATGCTTGGTAAAGTGGATATATCTAAGGAATCGTATGATGAGATTATCAACCTATGTAAGAGATGTTCAATTGGAGCAGTAAACAGACCAAAAAGGAGGGATAGTACATACTCAAGAGCCCAAAAATTAGCTAGCGGAGGAGCAACAAGGGCTGAAATAGGTAATTTACTTGAAGAATTTAAAACTAAAATGTTAAGCTCTTTTGCTTTACAAATTGATGCCTTGCAGATTAAAAAGAAGCAGGCATAGGTAGAAGCTGCTTTGGCCATTTTCTGCTTTAAATGCAGAGAAAAACACCCATTAAGGGAATGCCCACTCGACAAGGTACCAATTTGCACTATTTTCGAGAAGGACCATGAGACTCAACAATGCCCTTCTCTGCGAGGAATAAAAGCAGCACTGCAACCAACCGAAAAAGAAGCTAAAGCAGTTTACTTGTTGACACATAGGAGGCAATGGTAACCATGAGGACAAGGTACGAATCCTAATATGCCATTTAATCGTTGGAATAATTATCCTTTTTTTCAAGCAAATTACCCACCCTTAAATCAAAAGCAATAGCTACCCTTCAACCAAATGAACTTCCCACCCATGCAACAACCAAACCCTCCCTTTTTGGATCCTAATAGGTCATTGTGATTGTCATTGTGGTAGAGATTCTTCCTTTGAGAAGCGTGCAGAGGAGTTGAGGCCAACGGATATAATAAACATGACCAACATTGTTGTGGATATTTCTAAAGTGATTTCAAAGGAAGAATCTTGAGTCAAAGAAGGGCACAACCTCATTAAGTTGTAGAAGGACGTGGCTTCTTTCAATGAATAATTTGATAGAATCTTGCATGTTGGGTTGCCCAATATTCGGTGGTCTCGTGGAGAAGTGTTTCCACAAAAGCAACATAACCAAAAAATGATTGAATCAAAGAGGAAGGGAGGGTCCTCCGAGGCGAAAACAACTTCTTTGAAAGGGACCACTGTAGTAAACTTCTTAAAAAGGGAATTTCAGTTACTTGGGATTGTTAGAAGTCTCTTTCATCACATAATCGACTATTCCAGGTTTACTGAGTTGAAGGTCAACTATAATAAGTTCAGTGTTGCTCCTCTACCTCCTCAAGAATTATGGGAAAGATGTGAACTATTCTCCAATCCACCGATGGTGCAAATGGGTCATCCTTGGCCTCCACATGTGCCTCACTAGGCCTCATCATCCAACCACCCTTGAGAATTCTCAAGATCATGCCAAGATTTAGAATTTTAAACCACTTTCACATTATTTTTACATTTTTTTTACTTTGATGAGTTGTAATGAGTACATTGTAGTTTAAATAGTTGTGCATGCACACATGATGAAGTTTTGAGATATTTTTTGACATGATGATGTGACTCATGAAGGAATATCGTGCTAATGGCCTATGTGTTTCTAGAGAGGCTTATATAGGCGATTTTGAGAAACGAAGAACATGTTCATGATTTTGGAAAGAAACTCTATGTTATTTTTGGGGAATGGTATGCTTCTTTCATGTATGTGTTACTTAGAATATCAGTGAAAATCAATTTGGGTTCCTTAACTTCTTTCGAGGATTAGTGTATGTCTCCTCTTTTGTAATTTCATAAATGTTCATGTTCTTCTAGGATTTCACATTATGTAGCTATGAGATACGTTTCTTTCTTTATACACATTCGTTCGAGTTAACTCATTGATGAAAATGCATGTATGAGTTTTTGGAAGCTAAATCTTTAAATGTGCTCTGCAAGTCCTTGCATCTAGTCCTTTCACAACCATAGTTTCTTTCTGAATCCATATAAGTGTGGAGTTCTTGATATTTCGTTCTCTATATGATGGGTTATTTCCTCTATTTCTTTCTATTATCACATTCACATTAATGTTAATGATATGTAACTACTTGGGTGATTTTGGTTTCTGCTACATTATATGGTTGAGTATCTATTATAGATATGTATGAAGAACTCATTGGCTGTCTTTCCTATGTTTTTTTAACCAACTAAGTTTTATTAGTAAGGAATATTGTAAGTGGTGCACCAAATCCTTTGAAGAGTTATGAGAAAACTCATGAGATTCACATGTAAAACCCAATAACAATAAGAATATATACATGTGTTATACTATTTTTAATGTTATCATTAGATCTCCTAAATAATCTCAATAACACTTGTATCTAAACTAAGTTGTTATGATCATTTGAGAGACATATTCCATTGAAGATTAAACCAATGATTGACATAGATGCCCACAAAAAGATATAAACAAATATAGGAATACATAAAGAATATTTTATTTTTGTTGTGGTCCCATTTCTTTTCACAACTAGGAGTAAATTTCAAGCATATAAAACAATTTGAATAACATACAAAACAACCGGGAAAATCTAGTCTTTGAAGGCTATGTAACAAAGTGAGCAAAATTATTTTTCCTAAGTTTTGTTAGTAAGACATGCATGGAGATAGCTGTAAAGTCTTGATATAGTGAGTCTTTATTAAGCGGTTCTCTTTTCCAAATGGATATGAAAATTGTGGGTTACAATACTTTTAAATAATATACATTAGAGAAGAATTCCCTAGGCAAAACCATGGGTTGTGAAAAAGGGGAGCCCAAAAATCTCAATCTTTAAATTTAATATTTTATCTCAATTTTCTTTATATTATTTTTTATTATTTTGTTTTGTTTTGTGGAGCCGAAAAGAGTCAATCTTCAAATTTACTATTTTATCTCAATTTTTTTTTTTTATTTTATTATTATTTTTTTTTTTTGGTAAGCTTAGATAGGACCCTCTAAGTTATTCACCCCAAGAAGTTAGCTTAGAGGGCCATTGCCACTTGACCTGCCTCATGAGGACATTTATTTATTTATTTTAATTTAATCAATTTTTTTAATTAAAAAATGTGATGGGGGTACCATGGTTGTGTCCCCATCCATAAATATACTATTTTATCTCAATTGCTTTAAAATTATAAATTGTTATTTTATTTTTTGATATTTTTCATAATTTTTTTCTTTTATTTTAATTTTTATTTTTAAATCTAAATTTAAATATTTATAAATTAGAGAAGAATGCCCCTTGCAAAACCATGGGTTGTAAAAAAGTGGAGCCCAAAAAAGTGAATCTTCAAATTTACTATTTTTATCTCAATTTGTTTTATTATTTTTTATTATTTAGTTTTGTTTTGTTTTGTTTTTTTTTATGGTTAGGTAGGACCCTGTCACTTATTCAGCCCAAGATCTCTTGTGGTCACCCCAAGATATCTGGTTGGGTGAGACTTCATTCTAGGACATTGCCTCTTGAGCTGCCCCATGGCTACATTTATTTATTTTAATTTAATTATTTTTTTAATTAAAAAATGTGATGGCCAGAACCATGGTTGTGTCCCTATCCATAAATATGCTATTTTTGTGAATTGCTTTAAAATTATTAATTGTTATTTATTTTTTATTTTTTCATAAATTTTTTTAAAATATAATTGGGTTATTAGAGAAAACTACCACCCTCAAAACCAAAGATTATAAAAACATAAGACCCAAAAACCTGGTAAATTGACCTGTTATATGGATTTTATTTTAATTGTTAATTTATTTTAATTTAACGAAAAGGCCCCTTTCTATTTTTTTAGTTCTAATGTTGTTTATATATAATACCCCCTGTTATATGGATTTTATTTTAATTATTAATTTATTTTAATTTAACGAAAAGGCCCCTTTCTATTTTTTTAGTTCTAATGTTGTTTATATATAATACCATGAGTATTGCCTAAATGAGTGAAATTATTTTGTGGGCTAGTGCGTTTCATTTTAAGTCCGTAACTGAGCTACTTTCATAACTCAGCGAGTGCGTCTTTATCTTTGACTCCTTAGTTTTAATATCTGAAGCACTTCGCGCCTCATCAGAAGAATAGCAGTCCGCTGCAGTAGAAGTTGCTATTGTGGAAATTTGCGTTTCGTCCTTTTCTCTGCCGTTTTAATATTTTCTGTCCGTTTTATCTTTAATTCATCTGGTGAGTTAATTTATTTTCTGTCCATTAATTTTCTTTCTATGACTCAGAAGTTTTGATATCTGAAGCACTTGGTGGCTCATTAGAAGAATAGCAGTCCGGTGCACTGGGTGAAGAAGTTGGCATGGTGGAAATTTGCGTTTCATCCTTGTCTCTGCAGTTTTAAGATTTTCTGTCCGTTTTATCTTTAACTCAGCTGTTGCGTTAATTTATTTTCTGTCCGTTAAGATTTTCTCTGTTAATTTATTTTCTGCGGCGTTTCATCAGCTAGTTGGTTTTATCTTTAAATCAGCTAGTAGCTTTAAGATTTTCTGTAAATCGGCTAGTAGTTTTAAGATTTTCTGTAAATCAGCTAGTAGTTTTAAGATTTCTAGTGGGTTTTATCTTTAACTCTGTTGTTTTAATATATGAAGCACCTTCGTGCCACATCAGAAGAATAGCAGTCTCTGCTACTGCGTTTTTGTTAGAAGAATAACCGAAATTATGGAAGGAGAAAGCCGAAGAGGGCGAGGAGAAACACGTAGAGAAGGGAATACCAGCAGCGGAAGTACCTCAAACGCTTCCTCCTTGTCCCGCAGTAATGCTCGGAGCAGAAGTAGGAGTAGGAGTGTGGATAGTGACAGGAGGAGTGGTAGGAGTCTGGATAATGACAGGAGTGGTAGGATCATTAGTTCCAATCACCAGAGTGATGATAGTAACGTGAGACCACTAACCGCTTCGTCATATAATCATGCAACTGTTACACAACAGAATTACATCACAAGTAACGTCGCTGCTGCAACTGACAATGCAAGAACAGAAGCAGTAGGTGCTGTTACTTGGGATCGAGTTGTACGTTCGCGCCAAAGAGGAGAAGAATTTAGTTGGGAAAGAAGAGAACAATTTAATTTTGTACCTATAACAGCAATACCACGTTCGCGCCAAAGAAGAGAACCAGCGGTATCTATGACAATAACACCTACAACAAGAGTTACTTTTGTACGACGTCGCGAAAGAAGACAGGCGGATAGAGCCGCCGTGCAGCAGTTGCCCCGCGTAATCATTTCTGAACAACATATCAATGATGATAATAATTCAATGTGCTCAATTTGCCTGGAGCAATACAAAGGGGGGAGGAGGAGATATTTTCAAATTTATTTTTGTTTTCTAATTGCTTTTTCACTGTATAACTTTATTATTTGTGCTTTAGCAGATGAATATATAGAATATTATATGTAATAGTTCAAATGTATTTTCAAATGGAATGTATTTTCAAATGCAATGTGTTTGGTTGAAAATGAAATTTAAAAAGTTTAAAAGATATTTAGTTTTTTTTTTGTCTATTTAAATTATGTTTAAAAAATTTTATGCTTTAATTTTTAATTGTTATGAATTTTGTTTTGCTATGAAGTATTTTCAATTGCCATGAATTTTGTTTTTCCATGAAGTATCTATTGAGTTTATAGGTATGTTTGAAAACTATTTCCTAGCATTTCCTTCCAATATTTGAAAAAAAAGATTTGTATATACATATTCATGTTTGATGGTTATATTATCAATGCACTCTTGAAAGGCAGCAATATGATATTTTGTTGATTTTTCACTTTACCCATCAAACTTAGAAAGTATGTTTAAATAGTTCTGAAGTATGTCATGTAGGTTTAGTGGAATTTTGAGAGGCCCATTCCTTGCAACTACCCATGGTGTATTTGGGTTTCATTTATGTGCCATTAAGTGTTGAAGAATAAAATTGTAGCTTCCACTAAAATTGGTTTGAAATTGGGAGAGAATGAGGATAGAAAGGGTGGTAACTTTCCAATAGGAGACAATGAAATACCTACACCTGAAAAATCAACTAATGGTTCAATTTTATTCAAAGGAAGACTTGAAAAAATCTTTTAGGAGTTTGAATTTAGGTAAATATTCAAAATATTTAGATTCAAGAATATAATTTGTTTCAATAAGAGGAATGTTGAAGATGAAGAACCCACCTTACATCATATATTCCTTTTGTAACTACCCTTTTGGATCATAATAAATTGGATTTTCTCTAGAGATATTATTAAACCTAATATGTTTTCTTTGGCCCTCCATCTTGAAAGAGTGGAGTCACATGGTGAATGAGAACTCTTAAATATTTCCCTTTAAACCATGAAGGATGTCATTTGATTCTTGTTCACCCTCAACAAGCAAAATCTTTTCATTTGTCCCTTCCCCAGAAATATCAATTGGAATATCCTTTAGTGATGATGATGCCAAAATGGATGTTGTTCCTTATACTATCCCTAGCAAGCGGACTATGCCATGGCACCTAATGGAAGTTTTATTTAAACTTCCCTACTTTAGGCTAATCTAAAATAATTCAATAGCTAGAGTGGGTAGATCTAGCCAGTATAATGTAATTTGAAAAATGGGGTTTTTTTAATTCAAATAAAGGTTATTTTGATATTCAAAAGGAAAAAACCCTAAAAATTTGTCAACATTTAGCACAAACAATCATTTTGGTCCCCAAAGGGCATCTTTATCCTATTCCATCACACATAAAAAAGACTCTAACTCATACAAAAGAACACAATTCTTCCACTTCAAGTATCAACAAGTAAAATTGAAGCTTCAAATTAAGGTGTATTACATGAAACACATGAAAGTATACATTTTCTAAAAAACAACCAAATATGGACACATAAAACAAAATTAAAACTCAAATATTCTTAAGATATAATTTATTTAATTACCACCCTCATCATTTCCTTTATGACTCCTAAGCACTTTAAGTTCTAGACCATTCACTTATAACATTACCTAGCATCCAAGATAAATAATATATATATATATATTATATTATTTATTTATTTATTTATATTATTTATTTATTTATTTTCTGAATCGATACTAATTCTATTAAAGTAAAAGGTAAAAGTATTTACAATGAGGTCTACGCCTCAGAGGGCCAGTTTTGAGCAGAGAAGCTAAAAACCAGAGAGAAAACTTTGTGCTTGTAAGAGAGGACATTGAACAAAGCAACATATGGGTGGAAAACGTTACAAAAGAGTTTCTTGCTTGCAGTGGAAGCCAAGTAGAGGAAGCTGACCATAAAATTCCAGTAAACATTACAAAAGATCTTCTTGCTTGCAGTGGATGCCAAGCAGAGGAAGCTCACCACCATGAAATTCCAGAAAGATATAATAACGTGATATTCAGCAAAAGAAAACAGGGTTTGAGGTCGGCCTCACCCATACATTCGACATATCCAAGAGCGTGAGAGAAATAAACTGAAGAGAGGAGAGGATAAACAAAAAAATGAGTTGAAACCATATCCCCTCTGGAAAAAGCTTACTTGCCCGAACTCTGTGGGTCTAGGCGTCTTGCGATCGGCATATCTCGAGAAGCTGGCTGAGAATCCTCTTTGTCTTCGGGGACGCCTTCCACGGACTCGGCGAGCAGGTGCATGATGCCGAAGTTGCGTTGAACCGGACCGCAGGCCACTACCTCGGCTTCCTCGACAATTGGCATGCCTAAAACCTCAGCACTTTTCGGTGAATCTTCCTGCATTTGAGTGGCTGAAGGATGGGGATTAATCTCAGCACCATGCGAGAGACTTTCTTCAGGGGATGGGGTAGAAGAACTGATAGGATCGACAGGCTCATTGACCTCTTCAGAAACCATAATTGTCGTGGTGAAAGTGATTACGGGTTGGTTGAGGCGGCTCCGGAAGATGAATCTCGAATTCTGGAAGGAGGAATTGGGTGCAGGCCTGGATGGGGATGGCGGAGGCGAAGACGGGGAGGCTGAGGAGATGGGGATGATCATCGGAGAGGGATAAGGATGAGCGCGCCCTCTGGAGGTCGATGAATATTTAGTATGAAAAATAAATATCAACCCCATTACTTCCATGTGAAACTATTCTTTGATAATATAAAAAACATCATACATTATGAAACAAAACTGCATTAAAATTGAAGAATACATGAGCAATTTTAAAACTAAAACAATAAAATACAAAATCATTTGAATGAGGCCATTCATCCTTCACAAGGTTTCGTGATTGTTTGGTGCTAGAGCAAACAATAAATATCATTTTCATGAAGAGTAGATCCTAGGAAATAAATATAATGTTACTTCTAAGAAAATTTTGACTCTTCTCAAGACTTTTTTCTTAGATTAGATATGCCTTCATCCCCAATTCCATTTTAAATTCATAATTGCTTCCCATCCACATGGATTACTTCAAATGTGACATACAAAGTTGAATTTTGCAACAATGAACTATAAGAGTATAATATCAATTATCATATCTTACAAGCCACTAAATTCCTTTATGCTTTATTTTCTCATGGCTAGAAAACCTTTTCTTAATTGTTGAAGGCAGAATTTATTTATCTTTTGATGTTGGATTCCTTTGCCAATAACATGTGATATTACATGATTCCTTACTTGTAGGTTAAGACAATGCCAACATCTTATTGTATCTTATGTCAATTTTAGTATGTAAATTTAAATTTGGTGGTCGAGATTTATACAAATGCTTAATAAGAGCTAAAATATTGAATCATAGAAAAAAGCATTTGCATATCTTTTAGTTATAAAATGGGCCTTGAAATAAACAATGTAATAAGAAAAACAACTTTAAAAGACACAATAGTAATCAAGATGGTGGGTAAATATTTCTAGAGGGAAAAGAATAAAACTACATTTTAATTTTATTTTCAATTCATCTCCTTATATGTTTACTCAAATTTCAAGTGTGAGCATTCATGCTATTTTTCCTTAGGGAATTATTTCTATTTGCTTTAGACAATTGCATAAACAGATTTTTCATCATTTACGGTGTATTCACACCATATCATCATAACATGAGAAGAAATTAAGTACAAATAAAAGTAACGCCTACTATGGAGCAAAATAGTAAAAGGATCATGAGAAGAAAAAACCATG
The DNA here is from genome assembly GCA_000404065.3 of Pinus taeda. Lineage (NCBI taxonomy): Eukaryota > Viridiplantae > Streptophyta > Pinopsida > Pinales > Pinaceae > Pinus > Pinus taeda. Next base: position 49,670 of record APFE030471844.1, read on the forward strand.
CACAAATAGACACACCATGATTTGGTTGGAGACCAAGGAAAAACCCCACAAGGGGGGAAACCCTTTCAAATTATTCTTCTTGTTAGATTGTCAAAAAATTTCTAGCAAAGAGAGAGTACAATATTCCAATTCACCAATCACCATATTATTGAGAAAAACTAACCAAACAATATTTGAGAGATGAGCCCAATAGAGAGATATACTTCATATCATAGTTTTCGAGCGTGCTATCAACGGTCAAAAAATGTGGTCAACTATTATGAAAACCTTTGGTCACAACTCCATGGAGCTAGCGATCATTAGTTTGGCTCCAATATTCAAGTTGCACCGTGTATGTGAGTGAATGTAGTCTAAATTTCCTTATTCCAACCATAAAGCTAGAGACTAAAAACCCTACTTCACACGTTTGAGCTCAAATCGTGCAATTTTAGACCTATGTGAACCAATTATGCAAACCAACCTCAAACCTATGTGAGCCAATCTAAATAATAGAGAGGAAGAATATGATTGATGATCATGTCCAAATGAGGTTCACTTGAATTGTGTTTATAGGATTCCAAGATTGTCCAATTTCTCTTTAGGGTCAACCTCTTCTTTTATGCACATGTGGGTTTCCATATTAAAAATACTTTTTTCCTTAACCAAATTTAATTCTTCCGAGGGCTAGGAGGGTTCTTTCTTCATGAGGAATACTTTCCAAAGGAGGAAATTTGTCCTTGAGCTATAAAATTAAAACTCCTTCTCAACTAAGGAGAAATTACCGACTCCAACATCTGTCCCATCTAAAATATCTAATTAAATTTCAACTCTCCTCATTTGTTGAACACTATTGAACCTAAAAGAACAGGAATTTGACATCGTATGGGAAAGCTCAATCTACCACATAGAACCACTACTACTACTAGGAATCACTATGAGCGAGGAGCCAATCCTATGACCTAGGAATCATCTGTGAGGAGGGAGATGATTTTATAACCTTGGAATCATCTGCCAATAGGGAGTTGATGCTATAACATGTGAATCATCTTCGAGTAGGGATCCAATGCTACGACCAAGGAATCATTTGCCAGTGGGGAGCCAATGCTACATTATGGGAATCATTTGCCAGTGGGGAGCCAATGCTACATTATGGGAATCATCTACCTATGGGAAGTGTTATCACCTAGATTGAACCTTAAGCTGAAAGAAGGAAATGCCACGATAACCACAAATAGCACTTAGCCAAGTAGCTAGCCCTACTAGGCCATGAGAGGGCTCTCTCCATAAGGATCTTAGCCAAGATGACTGTATCAAGAAAATGATATTAGAATAAGTAGAGTAGCATAAGATTTGATTTGATTTTGAAGGGTTTTGTTAGATGAAGAGGAGCCAAAATAGTTAGGGCAAGGAAATTAGGGGAAACTTGCACAGTGTTTGATGGGGCAAGGTATGCACAAGGCTCAACACTATAGGGTTCTATGGGTGAGGTGATTTCAAGATAGGTGAGGAGCTACAAAGAGCATGCAAGAAACATCGTTTCTTCGTGAACCAAAGAAAACATAGAGTGTGAATATTTTCCCAAAACAGAGCACAAAGAATATGGGTTCTACCTATCAACTTGAAAACATCCACTTAAAAGCAATGAAATGACTCATGAAGTACAAAAAACATTTTAACATATGATCACAATAGGGAAAACTGAAATAAACATCATACCACATGGATCCAAAGAAATCGCTGTAACTTTTTGTTAATCTCCTATTGAAACTGATACAAAATGATGTCTACCCAAAAACTAAGCATCCAAATGAGTCCAACCCCTTACAATGAGGAAAAAGAAGAAGATATAGACATTGGTTCAACCTCCTTTCATCCTCAAGGGTCGAATGACTAAGGATGAGGAACTAATCCGTCAAAAACTAAACAAGAAACTCAAATCTAGGCAACCTAACAACTTGCCTCCAAAATGGTTCCTCTTGAGAGGCCAATCCCAAAACATGAGTGATTGCTAGTTGAGAAGCTCCCAATGCAAGCATTACTAGAAAGAGGTGAACAACACTCATGAGCATGGTGCTAAATCTAAATTCCATTCATAAGTAATCTTAACATAGACACCCGTGTATCTCCAACTTTACACATTCCTTTCAAAGGAGGAGGATCTCCTATTTATACAAATACATAAGAATCTACCTCATTAATGGAGGTCCATTATTCTCTTCCTAGATCCTTAGAAAATCTCATCGAGTTACAACTCAAATAGGTAATGATGAGACACATATCCTCTTTGAACTTTATCCAAATCTTCTTCCATATCTTGAAGGGAATTCGAATTTGAGCATTGGAGGCAACTTAAGGGTTCCTTGGAAGCTTCAAAATGACCTACACATGTTATGAAACTCAAGCCACTTTTAAGTATTAGCAAGTATATGTCATTTTTCTACGTTTTAACCATAAATTCACTGAAAATACCAGAAATAATTAGCCTTTGGAAAACACAAAGGAAACCCCATGTAATCATGAAAATGGAGGCTAATGAAATATTATATGGCTATGGAGTTATGACATGTGAGTGAAATGCTTGTGATAAAGGTGAAAGTGGATTATGTTTTGAAGACATTTTGGAGACTCTACAGGTGCAAGAAAAGAGAAAGTAAGAATCAATGTCGGTATCAAGGATACGTTGTAGCCTTGAGTACGATCATTCAAGCTGAAGAAGATGCAAAAGAACAAGTTTGGAAGGATGTCATGTCCAAATAATATGAATCAATAATGAAGAATGAGGTATGGGATGTCATTATGAGACCTAATGGAAATTTCATCGTGACCTCTAAATGGCTATACAATATCGAACATGGAGTCGATGAGAGAATTGAAAAGTACAACACAAGGTTCATGGCTAGAGGATTCTACCAGAAAGAGGGAGAACATTATGATGACTTATTTGCACGAATTTCACGCTACACCAACATTAGATAAATTATTTCCTTTTATGCTAGTCAGGGATCGACCCTTCACCAAATGGATGTAAATATGACATTTCTTAATGGCATACTACAATGATAAGTGTATGTTGAGAAACTTCATGGATTTGAAGTACAAGATAAGAATAATCATGTTTTTAGATTGAAGAAGGCATTATACAGTTTGAAACAAGCCCCCAAAGCTTGGTATGCACACATTGATAGTTACATGGTGAAGCTTGGAGTCACAAGAAGCAGTGCTGACTCCAACCTCTACTTCAAGGTGGTTGAAGGTATACGTTTGATTTTAGTTTTATATGTTGATGATATAGTCTTGACAGGTACTGAGCCTCTGATGATCAAGTGTAAGAGGGAGCTAGCCTCTAATTTTGATATGAAGGATGTTGACGTGATGTATTACTTTATGGGATTATAAGTTTGGCACAGACTGAGAGAAATCTTTGTTTCTCAACAAAAGTATATAGTAAAGTTATTGGTGATATTTCGAATGAATAAATGGAATTCATTAACCACCCTTATGGAAAATAATATAAGAAGTTATGTGGAGATGTTGTTGGACTTGACCTCGTTAACCCTTCTAAGTATCATCTTGATTGGAGCATTGATGTTCCTTTTGAATAGCAGTTTAGATATATGCTTTCTAATGAACATTTTGAGTCAATTCATGGCCGAGCCCCTTCATGCACATTGGGTTGCCGCGAGACACATTATGAGTTATTTGCATGGGACAATCAATGTTGTTTTTAGATAGACTTCCAAATATGTGAGACTAAATGGATACAACAATATTGATTGGGCTAGAATAGTTATTGACGGGGAAAACACATTTGGGTGTTACTCTAGCTTGGGATTTGTGATGGTATCTTGGATGAGCAAGAAATAGAAGTTTGTAGCTGTAATCACAACGAAGTTAGAGTACATTGTTTCTAACATAGCTAGCTATGAGGCATTTTTCTTAAGGAAGCTCTTTGGAGAGATATTTGAATAGGTACTTGATATAGCGATGATATATTGTGACAACAAGATTGGGATCCCATTGGAAAATAATCTCGTATCTAGCTAGAACAAATATCTTCACGTATTAAGACAATGTTCTTGTATGAGACAAGATTAGGCTTGTGGTTGATGTCTCCATGAGAGGGAGTGTTAGGGCCCTATACTACTAGTGTAACCCCTTATTTTTATTAGTACAACCCCCTTATAATATTGACATACCCATTTAGTGCCCATATTGTTACTATTGTGCCCCATAGAAGCCCACTATTGTTATTATTGTGCCTTACATTATTATTTTTATGTCGGTTCTAGTTATATTATGACCTCTTAGACTCCTATATATAGAAAGGTGGTCTTTTCATTTGTATCATCGAAGAATTGTCATTTGTGTAATGTAAAGGAGGTTTCCCCCTTGAAGAGGCTGAATTATAAGTTGTTGATCTATATTTTCTATCTTTTTGTGAGTTTGTTTCATAACATTTGGTATTAGAGCTTTGGATTCTAGGGTTTTGCTACTCCAAATAGGTCATTGTGATTTTCGTTATAACTTTTTTTCCGATGTTTCAAAAGCGAAAAGAGAAACCCATTCGAGACGAAATCACATTGAACCTCGAGTCCAAATGTAGTGCTTTTCGCACTATATTTGCGGAGATATGAGCTGAGGAAGTTGGTATTTTTGCAAATTCCTGAATTACATTCCAAACAGGTGACCTAGGGAAAAGCCTCATAACTTTCTCTCTCAGCATCGTATTGAAATTTTGTAAGAAGGTATAGAAAGAGGATGGAATGTAGTTTGTTCTATATATTTTTCAGAGCGAAAGGTCGAAACAGTGACATGTGTCACTTCATACAAGTTTGCTCTTCTCGAAAGGTCTATAGTGAGGTCATCTTGGGAGATTGTGAATAACGCTTCCTTGAAGAATCTAGTTTGGATCAGAATAGTGGCAATGGAAAGAGGACGCAGAGGGCTACTACAATGCACAATTTTAGAACTGGAAAAACTGAAATTACAGAGTTATAGCTGTTTCAAGATCGAGCCCCTGAAATCAAGAAAAGACGATATGGGGAAGTTTGATGGCAAGGATCCGATAAATTGGATACTTCATATGGAGCAATAGTTTGATCTACATGGTGTACCATTGTTACAAAAGGTATGTATTGCATATTCAAATTTAGAACCGGATCAATTTTTGTGGTATAAAGGGCTTTGCTCACTAAGGAAATGATGGCACATTATGAGGATACAAAGAGCAACACGACAACAATTGGAAAGAGTAAAAGAGATTTGTTACATAGTGGAAAGTAAAATTATGGCAACAAGGAATTCTACCCTTCACAACTATAATAATGGAAGTGTTGTTTCTCCTATCCTTCCACAACCTACAAGGGTTACACCACAACAATTGGAAGAGAAAAGAGAAAATGGGCTTTCTTACAATTGTGATAGCAAATGCACTAAAGGTCATAAGTTTGCTGAGAAGAAAATATTTTATATAGACTATGAAGAGGAGGAAGAAAAGGATCAAGAAACATCAAAAGAAGAGTATATACACCAAGAACCAACCCCGGAGAAAGAATAAATGAATCTGACCATATCTTGTAAAGCATTGGCAAGAATTACCACTCCTCAAACTCTCAAGATAGAAGGACATATCAGGAAGAAAAAGGTTCAAGAAGTGAAAGATCACATCGAGAAAGAAGAAATGATTCCAACCATATCTTGTAATGAATTGGCCAGAATTACCACTCCTTAAATTATCAAGATAGAAGTACATATCAAGAAGAAAAATGTTCAAGAAGTGAAAGATCACATCAAGCATCAAGAAATCAATCCGACCATGTATTGTAAAGCATTGGAAGAAATTACCACTCCTCAAACTCTCAAGATAGAAGGACATATCAAGAAGAAAAAGGCTCAAGTAGTAAAAAATCACATCGAGCATCAAGAACAAGATCTCCAACTTTTAAAGGATAATGCCACTTTGGTGCAAAATCGAATGAAACAACAGGTAGATCAACATTGTAGTGAAATTTTTTTTGATGTAGGTGATTGGGTATTTTCACTCCTACATCTCAAGCAAGATATTTCTGAGAAGGAAATGCTGGAAATACTATATGCACTTAAGAAATGGTGACCTTACCGAATGGGAAGACACTTCAAGGTAAAAATGTGTCATGATACTCTTAAGCACTTTTTAGAACAAATGTTATCTATAAAAGAACAGAAAAAAAACGGTCACAAATATATTGTTGAAAAATGGTGTTTCCACAATGGGAAAAATGTTGTTTCAACAACGAAGAAAATGGGAAGATGTTGTTGAAGGGTAGTGAGAGGGAATGGATTATGATTTGAAGTGAAATGGAAATGTTTCCCAAGCTGAAGCCTAGTCCTTCTTTTATTGAAATTGTTCTTCTGAGCGAGCCTCCGAATCTAAGATCTGCAAAATAGTTAATTGTAGCATGGAAATCCTTGAGAGGGATTATTAGTTAAGAAATCTAATCTAATAAAAATATATAAATAGAAAAATTGAGTGCAATTAGGGGTAGCAAACTCCCCCAGAAATACATAATCTGTATATGTCATGCAAGTGGCCTTGATATCCTTTTTAGAAATAGGTTGTTGACACAAATGGAGCCGATACCCATTCAATAACAATGGTGTTCTAGAATCATCAATTGTTAGGAGCCTGATTATTTTATTTGGAAAAACAGTATCTACTTCATAATGTCCTAGCCACCTTGTTCTTAATTTTCCTTGAAAATTTTCAAAATGGGAGACATACAATAGAACCCAATTATCTTTTTGGAACTGCTTATGCTTAATGGTTTTCTCATCCCACCTCGTTCTTTGTTCTTGTATCATAGTTTATTGATGGATGGCATCCAACCTATTTTCATCCAATTCATAAAGCTGCTGCAACCTAGCTGTGTGTGCATGAGACAAGTCAAGGATAACAACTAAAGAAGTTCTTAAGGTTTTAATTTCAAATTCCACAGGAAAAACAACACTTTTACCATAAACTAATTCATAAGGTGAAAAACCTGTAGTGTTCCTCCAAGTAATTCTGTAAGCCCATAATGATTCAGGCAATGTTTGAAACCAGCCCCTTCTATTGTCCTTTACCGTTTTTGTTAAAATGGCTTCTATGACTTTATTCGTACTTTCCACCTACCTATTGGCTTGGGGGTGATAAGGTGTAGTCATTTTATGATTAATATGATATTTCTAAAGTGTATTTTTAAAGGCATGAGAGTTGAAAGGAGGTTCTCCATTTGTGATTAGTTCTCTAGGCAATCTAAACGTAACAAAGATTTCTTTAAATAGAAAGGTTAAAACAGATTCTTCATTAGCTCTAATGAGTGCCTTGGCTTCCACCCATTTAGTCATATAATCATTGCAAACGAGTATATAAACTCTTTCACTAGATGGAGGGTTGATGGGTGCTATGAAATCTATAGCCCATCTTTCAAAGGGTTCAATTATTACATGTGGGTTCAGTGGCATTTCATCTCTGTGATTAGGCTGGCCCATTCTCTAACAGCTATCATAGGCCATGACATACTTCTTTGCATCCTTGAAAAGTGAGGGCCAATAATAACCCATTCTAAGAACCTTATGTGTTGTTCTTTTATCAACAAAATGCCCTCCACAAGGGCCATCATGGCAAGCCTTCAATATATCATAAACCTCATCTTCTCTAATGCATCTCCAAATTTCATGATCAAGTCCTGTGTGAAAAAGACACCCACTTATCCAGTTGTACCGAGCACTTTGTTGAATGATCTTTCTTTTCTTTCTGTGTGACAGGTGCGATGATAGATTTCTTGCAACTAAATAATTGGCAATGTCTCAATTCCAAGGTGAGTGAGTAGATACTGCAAATAAATATTCATCAGGAAAGGAATCATCTACTGGAGTGTTCTCATCAGTTTTTATCTGAGAGAGGAAATCAGCAACTACATTTTCTTTACCTGGTTGATCTACAATTGTAATATCAAATTCTTGTAGTAATAATAACCATCTCGTAACTCAAGAATTTGTGACCGATTTATTCATTAAATACTTAATGGCCGAGTGATTAGTATGAACAAAAGTAGGGAAACCAATCATAAAATGTCAAAACTTGTTAATAGCATAAATGACTGCTAAAAATTCCTTTTCGGTAACTGTGTTATTAAGTTCAGTAGGGGTCATATTTTTACTAATGAAATAGATAGCATAAGGAAGATTATTTTCTTCTTGACCCAAGATAGCTCCAATTGCAGTATCTGAAGCATCAGAGGATATATGAAAGGGCAGTGCCCAATCAGGTCCTCTTAAAATAGGAGCTGTAGATAACTAATGCTTAATTTCATTAAATGCTTTTTGGAAATCATCAGTCCACTTGAATTCAACATTTTTCATAAGTAACACAAACAAAGGAGAAGCTACTTTAGAAAAATCCTTGATAAATCTTCTATAATATCCAGCATGTCCTAAAAAATGTCTTACATCACTTTGTGTTTTGGGGATAGGAAGAGTCTGAATTACCTTCACTTTAGCTCGATCAACTTGAATTCCTAGGAATGAGATGAAGTGTCCCAATACAATTCCTTGATTCATCATTATATGACATTTTTAAGTACTTAAGACAAGATGGGCTTCTACACATCGTTTAAATACTTTCTCAAGGTTTTGTAATGCATCTTCAAAAGCCACACTATATGGAGTAAAGTCATCCATAAATATCTCCAAAGAGTCATTAAGCATATGAGAGAAAATTCCTATCACTGCACTTTGAAATGTTGCTGGAGCATTACATATTCCGAAAGGAAGAACTCTATAGGAAAAATTTCCCCATGGACTAGTAAAAGTGGTCTTGTCTTGGTATCGGGTGCAATTTTGATCTGGTTATATCCACTAAAACCATCTAAAAAGGAAAAGAATCTTTTTCCTGACAAACTGTCTAGCACCTAATCAATAAATCGTAAGGGGAAATGATTTTTTTGAGTGGCTTTATTTAGATCTCTATAATCCACACACGCTATCCATTTCCCATTTTTCTTAGGTACTATCACTAATGGAGAAACCCATTCACTGTCAGATATAGGGTATATAAACCCTGCATTAAGCAATTTTGATGTTCTTCTTTAACAATTTCCCTTAAATTGGGATTCATTTGTCACTGGGGTTGACAGACTAGGTGAGACCCCTCTTTGATATAAATACGATGAGTACATAATTCAGGAGAGATTCCCTTCATATCTGTGTAGTCCCATGCAAATGCTTCCTTATTTTCACGAAGTAACTTCACTAACTCTTGTGTTTCATCATGTGTTAACTTAGGGTTTATATTCAATGTTTTGCGAGGCTCAATTTCTACTATTATTCTCTTGGAGGAGATATGAGTTGATGTTTGAGATAAATTTTCATATTTAATGTTTTGTTGTGATCCTGGTTCCAAAATTGCAGTCAGTTGATCATGTGTTTCAGAGTTAACCGAGGAAGGTTTGAAAATGAAATTACTAATTAGTTCATCCTCGGTTGTATCTTTAAAAGTTAAGGGTTGTACAATAGACAAAATGGGTTGGGTATCATCATCATCATAGTCTAACCATACAAAGTTATCATTGTTAATCATAGGTGTAGCATGAGGGTAAAGAGTTAGGTGCTTAGTTTCACATCCATTAGAAATTGTCATTGAATCTGATCTACAGCTCATGACGGCATCGGTTGTAGCGAGCCAGGGTCTCCCCAAAATCAATGGATGTCCCCCCAACTTTGTTTTAGTCTGTAATACAACAAAATTAGCTGGGTAGTTCCAAGATTCAACTGAAATTATCAGGTCTTCAATAACCCCTTCTGGTTTGATTGTGGAACGTTCAACTAGTTTTAGAATGGTTGGGGTCTCTCTAATTACATTCTTCAACTGTAATAACTTTGCAGTTTCAAGGGTCACAATGTTTATGGAAGCACCTAAATCTACGAGAACTCTAGAAAAAAAGTTTTTCCAACCTATACTGTAACTGTAGGATGACCAGGGTCACCATATTTCACACGAGGGGTTTTTCCTATCATTAAAGCAGCTAGATCACCCATCACATGAACTATAATGGGATCTTTAGCTTTTCTTCTAGGTTTCTTAATGCAAATGTCTCTAACAGTTCTATAATAAATTGGTACATCTCTAAGTGCTTGTAAGAGTGGAATTTTAACATACAGATTCTGCAATTCCCCTAGAAGGTTAAAAGGAGGTGGCTCAGGTGTCTTAGGGATAGCCAGACGTTCAGGGAATGGTGGCTATGTTGTTTCAGTAGTTTTATTAGAGTGCGACTCAACTGTTTCAACATTCTTATTGGATGACTTATCTTTTTCTGTGTCCTATTTATCAGAGTCAAAAGAATTAATATCATCAAGAATAGGTTTGACTACTCTCTCAGACCGCAAATGAATATCATTATATTGCATAGGGAAAACAGGCTAGTTCTGAATATCAATGACCTGCACCGCTTTCTTATTATTAGGGTTGGGGTTCGGTTGTCAAGGCAGCTGGGGTCTCATTGTCTGGTTATTCGGTGGAGCGTTTAATGGCAGAGAGAGAGATTGCTCATATTGGGTGAATTGGTTTGGAAATGGGATTTGCTGAGCTATCGAGCTTGGGTTCCACTGATTAAAATAAGATTGTTGTAGAGACCAGGGGTTCCACATTGTAGGATCCATAAAGGGAGGCTTTGGTTGCTACATGGGTGGGAAGTTCATTTGGTTGAAGGGTGGATATTGCATTTGATTTAAGGGTGGGTAATTTTCTTGAAAAAACGGATAATTATTCCAACGATTAAATGGCATATTAGAATTCGTACCTTGTCCTCATGGTTGCCATTGCCTCCTCTGTGTCAGCAAGTAAACTGCTTCAACTTCTACCTGAGTTGGTTGTAGTGCTGCTTTTATTCTTGGTAAATAAGGGCATTGTTGAGTCTCATGGTCCTTCTCGCAAATAGAGCAAATTGGTAGCTTGTCGAGTGGGCATTCCCTTAATGGGTGTTTTTCTCTGCATTTAGAGGAGAAAATGGCCAAAGTAGCTTCTGCCTCTGTCTGCTTATTTTTAACCTGCAAGGTATCAATTGTGAAGCAAAAGAGCTTAACATTTCAGTTTTAAATTCTTTAAGTAAATTACCTATTTGAGCCCTCGTTGCTCCTACACTAGATGATTTTTGGACTCTGGATTTTGTACTATCCCTGCTTTTTGGTATGTTTACTGCTCCTCTTGAGCATATCTTACAGAGGTTCACAATCTCATCATATGATTCCTTAGATATATCTCCTTTACCAAGCATATTCAACATGTCTAAACAGTCATCCCGTACCCCTTTCAACAGTATTGACTTAAGAACATCCTTACTGATATTAGGGTGATCGGATCTCTGCAAATTGTATTGTAACCTCTCAACGAAATCCTCCATATTTTCGTCCTCCTTCTAAACCATCTTAAATAATTCCTCCTTCCTCTCTCTTGTCCAGCAATATCTTAGTATTTGGCCAGAAACTTCTCCTTCATCTACTCCCATGTTGTGATCACATGTCCTCCCAGGCTCATGAGCCTCGGAGGACATGTGATCACAACATGGGAGCACATGAAGGAGAAGTTTCTGGCCAAATACCAAGACTATTGTTGGACAAGAGAGAGGAAGGAGGAATTATTTGAGATGGTTCAGAAGGAGGATGAATATCTGTAGGATTTCGTGGAGAGGTTACAATAAAATTTGCATAGATCTGATCACCCTAATATGAGTAAGGATATTCTTAACTCAATATTGTTGAAAGGGGTATGGGATGACTCTTTAGATATGTTAAATATGCTTGGTAAAGGGGATATATCTAAGGAATCGCATGATGAGATTGTTAACCTATGTAAGAGATGTTCAATTGGAGCAGTAAACAGACCAAAAAGCAGGGATAGTACATACTCAAGAGTCCAAAAATTAGCTAGCGGAGGAGCAACAAGGGCTGAAATAGGTAATTTACTTGAAGAATTTAAAACTGAAATGTTAAGCTCTTTTGCTTTACAAATTGATACCTTGCAGATTCAAAAGAAGGAGGCATAGGTAGAAGCTGCTTTGGCCATTTTCTGCTTTAAATGCAGAGAAAAACACCCATTAAGGGAATGCCCACTCGACAAGGTACCAATTTGCACTATTTGCGAGAAGGACCATGAGACTCAACAATGCCCTTCTTTACAAAGAATAAAAGAAGCACTGCAACCAACTGAAGAAGAAGCTAAAGCAATTTACTTGCTCACACAGAGGAGGCAATGGTAATCACGAGGAAAAGGTACGAATCCTAATATGCCATTTAATCATTGGAATAATTATCCTTCTTTTCAAGCAAATTACCCACCCTTAAATCAAATGAAGTAGCCACCCTTTAACCAAATGAACTTCCCACCCATGCAGCAACCAAACTCTCCCTTTTTGGATCCTAATAGGTCATTGTGATTGTCATTGTGGTAGAGATTCTTCCTTTGAGAAGCGTGCAGAGGAGTTGAGGCCAAGGGATATAATAGACACGACCAACACTGTTGTGGATATTTTTAAAGTGATTTCAAAGGAAGAATATTGAGTCAAAGAAGAGCACAACCTCATTAAGTTGTAGAAGGATGTGCCTTCTTTCAATGAATAATTTGATAGAATCTTGCATGTTAGGTTGCCTAATCTTTGGTGGTCTCATGGAGAAGTGTTGCCACAAAAGCATCATAACCAAAAAATGATTGAAGCAAAGAGTAAAGGAGGGTCCTCCGAGGCGAAAACAACTTCTTTGAAAGGGACCACTGTAGTAAACTTCTTAAAAAGGGAATTTCAGTTACTTGGCATTGTTATAAGTCAATTTAATCACATAATCGACTATTCCGGGTTTAATGAGTTGAAGGTTAACTATAATAAGTTCAGTGTTGCTCCTCTACCTCCTCAAGCATTATGGGAAAGATGTGAACTATTCTCCAATCCACCGATGGTGCAAATGGGTCATCCTTGTCCTCCACACGTGCCTCACTAGGCCTCATCATCCAACCACCCTTGAGAATTCTCAAGATCATGCCCAGATTTAGAAATTTAAACCACTTTCACGTTATTTTTACATTTTTTTTTTTACATTGATGAGTTGTAATGAGTACTTTGTAGTTGAAACAGTTGTGCATGCACACATGATGAAGTTTTGAGATATTTTTTGACATGATGATGTGACTCAAGAAGGAATATCATGCTAATGGCCTATCTGCTTCTACAGAGGCTTATATAGGCGATTTTGAGAAACGAAGAACATGTTCATGATTTTGGAAAGAAACTCTGTGTTATTTTTGGGGAATGGTATGCTTCTTTCATGTATATGTTACTTAGAATATTAGAGAAAATCAATGTTGGTTCCTTAATTTCTTTCGAGGATTAGCGTATGTCTCCTCTCTTTTGTAATTTCATAAATGTTCATATTCTTCTAGGATTTCACATTATGTAGCTATGAGATATGTTTCTTTCTTTATACACATTCGTTCGAGTTAACTCATTGATGAAATTGCATGTATGATTTTTTGGAAGCTAAATTTTTAAATGTGCTCTGCAAGTCCTTGCATCTAGTCCTTTCACAACCATAGTTTCTTTCTCAATCCATATAAGTGTGGAGTTCTTGATATTTCATTCTCTATATGATGGGTTATTTCCTCTATTTCTTTTTGTTATCACATTCACATTAATGTCAATGATATGTAATCCTTGGGTGATTTTGGCTTCTGCTACATTATATGGTTGAGTATCTATTATAGATATGTATGAAGAACTCATTGGCTATCTTTCCTATGTTGTTTTAACCAACTAAGTTTTATTAGTAAGGAATATTGTAAGTGGTGCACCAAATCCTTTGAAGAATTATGAGAAAACTCATGAGATTCACATGTAAAACCCAATAACAATAAGAATATATACATGTGTTATACTATTTTTAATGTTATCATTAGATCTCCTAAATAAAACTCAATAACAGTTGTATCTAAACTAAGTTGTTATGATCATTTGAGAGACATATTCCACTGAAGATTAAACCAATAATTGACATAGATGCGCACAAAAAGATATAAACAAATATAGGACTATATAAAGAATATTTTATTTTTGTTGTGGTCCCATTTCTTTTCACAACCAAGAGTAAATTTCAAGCATATAAAACAAATTGAATAACATACAAAACAACCCGTAAAATCTAGTCTTTGAAGGCTATGTAACAAAGTGAGAAAAATTATTTTTCCTAAGTTTTGTTTGGAAGACATTCATCGAGGTAGCTATAAAGTCTTGATATAGTGAGTCTTTGTTGAGCAGTTCTCTTTTCCAAATGGATATGAAAATTGTGGGTTATAATATTTGTTGTGGAAATTAGCATTTATTTTGATCTAGTTCGAAGTTTTTATTGGAGAGAAAAGAATACCTTTAAATAATATACATTAGAGAAGGATGCCCTAGGCAAAACCATGGGTTGTGAAAAAGTGGAGCCCAAAAAAGTCAATCTTCAAATTTACTATTTTATCTCAATTTTCTTTATATTATTTTATATTATTTTCTTTTGTTTTGTGGAGCCCAAAAAGGTCAATTCTTCAAATTTACTATTTATATCTCAATTTTGTTTTTATTATTTTATTATTATTATTTATTTATTGATTTTTTGTAAGGTTAGATTATGGGACCCTCTAAGGTTTATTCACCCAAGAAGGTTGTGTGAGACGGGTCGATTGCCACTTGAGTTGCCTCATTTTGACATTTATTTTTTTATTTTAATTTAATCAGTTTTTTTAATTAAAAAATGTGATGGGCGGTACCATGGTTGTGTCCCCATCCATAATATACTATTTTATGTCAGTTGCTTTAATTTTATTTTATTTATTTTATTTTTTTCATAATTTTTTTTTAAAATCTATTTTGGTTATTAGAGAAAACTACCACCCTCAAAACCAAAGATTATAAAAACATAAAACCCAAAAACATGGTAAATTGACCTGTTATATGGCTTTTATTTTAATTGTTAATTTATTTTAATTTAACGAAAAGGCCCCTGTGTATTTTTTAGTTCTAATGTTGCTTATATATAATACCATGAGCATTGCCTAAATGAATGAAATTGTTTTGTCCGTCACTGAGCTACTTTCATAACTCAGCGAGTGCGTCTTTATCTTTGACTCCGTAGTTTTAATATCTGAAGCACTTAGCGCCTCATCAGAAGAAGTTGCTATTGTGGAAATTTGCTTTTCGTCCTTTTCTCTTCCGTTTTAATATTTTCTATCCGTTTTATCTTTAATTCAGCCGGTGACTTAATTTATTTTCTGTCCATTAATTTTTTTCTATGACTCAGAAGTTTTGATATCTGAAGCACTTCGTGGCTCATCAGAAGAATAGCAGTCCGGTGCACTGGGTGAAGAAGTTGGGATTGTGGAAATTTGCGTTTCATCCTTGTCTCTAGCAGTTTTAAGATCTTCTGTCCGTTGTAAATTTATTTTCTGTCCGTTAACATTTTCTCTGTTAATTTATTTTCTGCGACTCAGCTGGTGCGTTTCATCAGCTAGTGGGTTTTATCTTTAAATCAGCTAGTAGCTTTAAGATTTTCTGTAAATGGGCTAGTAGTTTTAAGATTTTCTGTAAATCAGCTAGTAGTTTTAAGATTTTCTAGTGGGTTTTATCTTTAGCTCTGTTGTTTTAATATATGAAGCACCTTCGTGCCACATCAGAAGAATAGCAGTCTCTGCTACTGCGTTTTTGTTAGAAGAATAACCGAAATTATGGAAGGAGAAAGCCGAAGAGGGCGAGGACAAACACGTAGAGAAGGGAATACCAGCCGCGGTAGTACCTCAAACGCTTCCTACCAATCAGGAGGAGTGGTAGGATCATTAGTTCTAATCACCAGAGTGATGATAGTAACGTGAGACCACTAACTGCTTCCTCATCTAATCATGCAACTGTTACAGAATTACATCACAAGTAACGTAGCTGCTGCAACTGACAATGCAAGAACAGAAGAAGAATTTACGTTCGCGCGAAAGAGTAGAAGAATTTAGTTGGGAAAGAAGAGAACAGTATAATTTTGTACCTATGACAATAACACCTATAACAAGAGTTACTGTTGTACGACGTCGGGAAAGAAGACAGGCGGATAGAGCCGCCGTGCAGCAGTTGCCCCGTGTAATCATTTCTGAACAACATATCAATGATGATAATAATTCAATCTGCTCAATTTGCCTGGAGCAATACAAAGTGGGGGAGGAGGCGCGCGTTATGCCATGTGGGCATATGTACCACGAGACCTGCATATTTAGATGGCTGGGAAGGCAACACACATGTCCTCTTTGTCGATTTAAGATGCCAATTCAAGGCAAAAGATTGTAAAAGATTTATCATTTCAATCCTCTAAAAAGGTGAGGCAAAAGGAATAATATTATTTTGACTATGAACACTGAATAGTTCTAAACCGATGATAAATTATATGTGATGCAATTTCTCCGTATCGTAATACGGTTTGCGAAAGATATTTCGTTTCACCCATTTTCTTTAGGGTTTGCTTTTTTGTTTTCTAATTGCTTCTTCGTTGTATAACTTCATTATTTGTGCTTTACCAGAGGAATATCTTGAGTTTTATTTTATGTGATATTTTCAAATGTGTTTTTGTTTTTTCATTGGTTTTTCCCTGTATAACTTCATTATTTGGGCCTTAGCAGATGAATATATAGAATATTATATGTAATAGTTCAAATGTATTTTCAAATGCAGTGTGTTTTTTTTTAAATGAAATTTAAAAAGTTTAAAAGATATTTAGTTTTTTCTTTAGTCTATTTAAATTATGTTTAAAAAATTTTATGCTTTAAATTTTAATTGTTATGAATGTTGTTTTTCTATGAAGTATTTTCAATTGCCATGAATTTTGTTTTTCCATGAAGTATCTATTGAGTTTATAGGTACGTTTGAAAACTATTTTCTAGCATTTCCTTTCAAAATTTGAAAAAAAATATTTGTATATACATATTCATGTTTGATGGTTATATTATCATTGCACTCTTGAAAGGTAGCAATATGATATTTTGTTGATTTTTCACTTTCCCCATCAAACTTAGGAAGTATGTTTAAATAATTCTGAAGTATGTCATGTAGGTTTAGTGGAATTTTCAGAGGCCCTTTCCTTGAAACTACTCATGGTGTATTTGGGTTTCATTTATGTGCCATTAAGTGTTGAAGAATAAAAATTGTAGCTTGCACTAAAATTGGTTTGAAATTGGGAGAGAATGAGGATAGAAAGGGTGGTAACTTTCCAATAGGAGACAATGAAATACCTACACCTGAAAAATCAACTAATGGTTCAATTGTATTCAAAGGAAGACTTGAAAAAATCGTTTAGGTGTTTGAATTTAGGTAAATATTCAAAATATTTAGATTCAAGAATATAATTTGTTTCAATAAGAGGAATATTGAAGATGGAGAACCCACTTTACATCATATATTTCTTTTGTAACTACCCTTTTGGATCATAATAAATTGGATTTTCTCTAGAGATATGATTAAACCTAATATGTCTTCTTTCTCCCTCCATCTTGAAAGAGTGGAGTCACATGGTGAATGAGAACTTTTAAATATTTCCCTTTAAACCATGAAGGATGTCATTTGATTCTTGTTCACCCTCAACAAGCAAAAACTTTTGTTTGTCCCTTCTGGAGAAATATCAATTGGAGTATCCTTTCGTGATGATGATGCCAAAATGGATGTTGTTCCTTACACTATCACTAGCAAGCCAACTATGCCATGGCACCTAATGGAAGTTTTATTTAAACTTCCCTACTTTAGGCTAATCTAAAATAATTCAATAGCTAGAGTGGGTAGATCTAGCCATTATAATGTAATTTGAAAAATGGGGTTTTTTTAATTCAAATAGAGATTATTTTGATATTCAAAAGGAAAAAAACCAAAAAATTTGTCAACATTTAGCACAAACAATCATTTTTGTCCCCAAAGGGCATCTTTATCCTATTCCATCACACATAAAAAAGACTCTAACTCATACAAAAGAACACAATTATTCCACTTCAAGTATCAACAAGTAAGATTGAAGCTTCAAATTAAGGTGTATTACATGAAACACATGAAAGTATACATTTTCTAAAAAACAACCAAATATGGACACATAAAACAAAATAAAAACTCAAATATTCTTAAGATATAATTTATTTAATTACCACACTCATCATTTCCTTTATGACTCCTAAGCACTTTAAGTTGTAGACCATTCACTTATAACATTACCTAGCATCCAAGATAATATTATATATTGAACTCAATCCAAATTGAACAAGTTTAAGTGAATATTTAGTATGACAAATAAATATCAAGCCCATTACTTCCATGTGAAACTATTATTTGATAATATCAAAAACATCTTACATTATGAAAGAGAACTGCATTAAAATTGAAGAATACATGAGCAATTTTAAAACTAAAACAATAAAATACAAAATCATTTGAATGTGGCCATTCATCCTTCACAAGATTTCGTGATTGTTTGGTGCTAGAACAAAAAATAAATATCATTTTCATGAAGAGTAGATCCTAGGAAATAAATATAATGTTACTTCTAAGAAAATTTTGACTCTTCTCAAGACTTCTTTATTAGATTAGATATGCCTTCATCCCCAATTCCATTTTAAATTCATAAATGTTTCCCATCCACATGGATTACTTCAAATGTGACATACAAAGTTGAATTTTGGAACAATGAACTATAAGAGCATAATATCAATTGCCATATCTTACAAGCCACTAAATTCCTTTATGCTTTATTTTCTCATGGCTAGAAAACCTTTTCTTAATTGTTGAAGGCACAATTTATTTATCTTTTGATGTTGGATTCCTTTGCCAATAACATGTAGTATTACATGATTCCTTACTTGTAGGTTAAGACAATGCCAACATCTTATTGTATGTTATGTCAAGTTTAGTATGTAAATTTAAATTTGGTGGTCTAGATTTATACAAATGCTTAATAAGAGCTAAAATATCGAATCATAGAAAAAAGCATTTGGATATCTTTTAGTTATAAATTGGGCCTTGAAATAAAGAATGTAATTAAAAAAACAACTTTAAAGGAACCAATAGTAATCAAGATGACGGGTAAATATTTCTAGAGGGAAAATAATAAAACCACAATTTAATTTTATTTTCAACTCATGTCCCTATATGTTTACTCAAATTTCAAGTGTGAGCATTCATGCTATTTTTCCTTGGGGAATTATTTTTATTTGCTTTAGACAATTGCATTAACAAAAGACTCTAACTCATAAAAAAGAACACAATTCTTCCACTTCAAGTAAGATTGAAGCTTCAAATTAAGGTGTATTGCATGAAACACATGAAAGTATACATTTTCTAAAAAACAACCAAATATGGACACATAAAACAAAATTAAAACTCAAATATTCTTAAGATATAATTTGTTTAATTACCACACTCATCATTTCCTTTATGACTCCTAAGCACTTTAAGTTCTAGACCATTCACTTATAACATTACCTAGCATCCAAGATAATATTATATATTGAACTCAATCCAAATTGAACGAGTTTAAGTGAATATTTAGTTTGACAAATAAATATCAAGCCCATTACTTCCATGTGAAACTATTATTTGATAATATCAAAAACATCGTACATTATGAAAGAGAACTGCATTAAAATTGAAGAATACATGAGCAATTTTTAAACTAAAACAATAAAATACAAAATCATTTGAATCAGGCCATTCATCCTTCACAAGATTTAGTGATTGTTTGGTGCTAGAACACACAATAAATATCATTTTCATGAAGACTGGATCCTAGGAAATAAATATAATGTTACTTCTAAGAAAATTTTGACTCTTCTCAAGACTTCTTGCTTAGATTAGATATGCCTTCATCCCCAATTCCATTTTAAATTCATAACTGCTTCCCATCCACATGGATTACTTCAAATGTGACATACAAAGTTGAATTTTGGAACAATGAACTATAAGAGCATAATATCAATTGCCATATCTTACAAGCCACTAAATTCCTTTATGCTTTATTTTTTCATGGCTAGAAAACCTTTTCTTAATTGTTCAAGGCACAATTTATTTATCTTTTGATGTTGGATTCCTTTGCCAATAACATGTAATATTACATGATTCCTTACTTGTAGGTTAAGACAATGCCAACATCTTATTGTATCTTATGTCAAGTTTAGTATGTAAATTTAAATTTTGTGGTCGAGATTTATACAAATGCTTAATAAGAGCTAAAATATAATCATATAAAAAACCATTCGGATATCTTTTAGTTATAAAATGGGCCTTGAAATAAAGAATGTAATAATAAAAACAACTTTAAAGGAACCAATAGTAATAAAGATGACGGGTAAATATTTCTAGAGGGAAAAGAATAAAACTACATTTTAATTTTATTTTCAACTCGTCTCCTTATAAGTTTACTCAAATTTCAAGTGTGAGCATTCATGCTATTTTTCCTTGGGGAATTATTTTTATTTGCTTTAGACAATTGCATTAACAATTTTTTCATCATTTACATTGTATTCACACCATATCATCATAACATGAGAAGAAATTAAGTACAAATAAAAGTAATGCCTACTATGGAGCAAAATAGTAAAAGGATCATGAGAAGAAAAAAACCATGCACAAATAGAGACACCATGATTTGGTTGGAGACCAAGGAAAAACCCCACGAGAGGGGAAACCCTTTCAAATTATTCTTCTTGTTAGATTGTCAAAAAAATTCCAGCAAAGAGAGAGTACAATATTCCAATTCACTAATCACCATATTATTGAGCAAAACTAACCAAAAAATATTTGAGAGATGAGCCCAATAGAGAGATATACTTCATATCATAGTTTTCGAGCGTGCTATCAATGGTCAAAAAATGTGGTCAACTATTATGAAAACCTTGGGTCACAACTCCATGGAGCTAGCGATCATTAGTTTGGCTCCAATATTCAAGTTTCACCCTGTATGTGAGTGAATGTAGTCAAAATTTCCTTATTCCAACCATAACGCTAGAGACCAAAAACCCTACTTCACACGTTTGAGCTCAAATCGTGCAATTTCAAACCTATGTGAACCAATTATGTAAACCAACCTCAAACCTATGTGAGCCAATCTAAATAATAGAGAGGAAGAATATGATTGATGATCATGTCCAAATGAGGTTCACTTGACTTGTGTTTATAGGATTCCAAGACTGTCCAATTTCTCTTTAGGGTCAACCTCTTCTTTTATGCACATGTGGGTTTCCATATTAAAAATACTTTTATCCTTAACCAAATTAAATTTTTCCGAGGGTTAGAAGGGTTCTGTCTTGATGAGGAAGACTTTCCAAAGGAGGAAATTTGTCCTTGAGCTGTAAAATTAAAACTCCTTCTCAACTAAGGAGAAATTACCGACTCCAACATATGTCCCATCTAAAATATCTAATTAAATTTCAACTCTCCTCATTTGTTGAACACTATTGAATCTAAAGGAACAGGAATTTGACATCGTATGGGAGCTCAAGCTACCACATAGAACCACTACTACTACTGGGAATCACTATCGGCGTGGAGCCAGTCCTATGACCTAGGAATCATCTGTGAGGAGGGAGATGATTTTATAACCTTGGAATCATTTGCCAATAGGGAGTTGATGTTATAAAATGGGAATCATCTTCGAGTAGGGATCCAATGCTACGACCAAGGAATATTTTGCCAGTGGGGAGACAATGCTACATTATGGGAATCATCTCCCTATGGGAAGTGTTATCACCTAGATTGAACCTCAAGCTGAAAGAAGGAAATGTCATGGTAACCACAAATAGCACTTAGCCAAGTAGCTAGCCCTGCTAGGCCATGAGAGGGCTCTCTCGATAAGGATCTTATCTAAGATGACTCTATCAAGAAATGATATTAGAATAAGCACAGTAGCATAAGATTTTATTTGATTTTGAAGGGTTTTGTTAGATGAAGAGGAAACAAATAGTTAGGGCAAGGGAATTAGGTGAAACATGCACAGTGTTCGATGGGGCAAGGTATGCACAAGGCTCAACACTATAGGGTTTGATGGGTGAGGTGATTTCAAGATAGGTGAGGAGCTAGAAAGAGCATGCAAGAAACATGGTTTCTTCCTGAACTAAAGAAAACATAGAGTGTGAATATTTTCCCAAAACAGAGCATAAATATTATGGGTTCTACCTATCAACTTGAAAACATCCACTTAAAAGAAATGAAATGACTCATGAAGTACAAAAAACATTTTAACATATGCTCACAATAGGGAAAATTGAACTCAACATCATACCACATGGATCCCAAAGAAATCGCTGTAACTTTTTATTAATCTCCCCTTGAAACTGATACAAAATGATGTCTACCCAAAGCCTAAGCATCCAAATGAGTCCAACCCTTTACAATGAGGAAAAAGAAGAAGATATAGACATTGGTTCAACCTCCTTTCATCCTCAAGGGTCGAATGACTAAGGATGAGGAACTAATCCATCAAAAACTAAACAAGAAACTCAAATCTAGGCAACCTAACAACTTGCCTCTAAAATGGTTCCTGTTGAGAGGCCAATTCAAAAACATGAGTGATTGCAAGTTGAGAAGCTTCGAATGCAAGCATTAACAGAAAGAGGTGAACAACACTCATTGTTGGAAATAATACTGAAAGGGGGGGGGTGACTCAGTATTATCTTGTTCTTTTACCAAATCTTCTTTATTTACTCTTTGAATTATTTTTGCATATCAGTACCATAAAATAGTGAGCATGAACAAGAAAAACAGACAGTCACATCAAAGAACACCAGATATAAGGTGGAAACCCAATGTGGGTGAAA
>APFE030471844.1:81892-106484 GCA_000404065.3 Pinus taeda
TGAGATCTGTATCTCTAGGATACCATAAGCCATAATTTTGTGTCCCTTGAAGATATTTGAAAATTCTCTTCACTGCCTGAAGATGAGTCTCTTTTGGATTCGCCTGAAATCTTCCAACAATTCCCACTGCATGCATGATGTCCGGTCGAGTACCTGTCAAATAAAGTAGACTGCCAATCATAGATCTGTAAGTTGGTTGATGTACTGCTGCAGATTCATCATTGGCACTGAGGCTACATCCTGTGACCATGGGTGTACACACTGGTTTTGCATCTTCCATGCCATATTTTTTCAAGATCTGTTTGAGATACTTGGTTTGAGATAAAAAGATTCCTCCTTCTTTTTGTTGGATTTCAGTTCTCCCAGCAAGGACATTTCAAATTCTTTCTGCATGACCAAGGCAAAGCTTTGACTCATCTCTTCTTCATTGCTGCCAAAAATAATGTCATCTACATACACAACAAGTATTAGCAATTTGTCATTTTCAACTTTTATATAAAGATTGCTATCTGCTGATCCTTTTGAAAAACCTTGTTGATGAAGATATTTATCGAAATGATAGTACCAAGCCCTTGGAGCTTGTTTGAGCCCATTGAGAGCCTTTTTCAATCTGCATACAAGATTTGGATCATTTCCAAGAATGAACCCATCTGGCTGTTCAATGTATACTTCTTCTTCCAAGTCTCCATTCAGAAAGGCTGATTTCACATCCATTTGAAATACTTTGAAGTTTTGAAAACCTGAGAGAGCAAGGAACATTCGAATGGCCTCAAGTCTTGCAACGGGAGCAAAGGTTTCTTCAAACTCTATTCCTTCTTACTGCACATACCCTTTACAAACAAGTCTGGCCTTGCTTCTAATTACTTTTCCATTTTCATTCAATTTATTTTTGAAGACCCATTTTGTTCCGATAACATTCTTATCCTTTGGTCTAGGAACCAGTTCCCAACTGTTGTTCCTTTCGATTTTCTCAAGTTCTTCATCCATTGCTTTTATCCAACATTCATCTTCACATGCTTCTTTCACATTTTGTGGTTCAGTAGAGGAGAGTAATGCCAAATAGCTTGAGGCTTCTGCAACTGTTCTTCTTGTTTGTACACCTACTTCTTTCTGCCCCATAATCTGAGATTCTGGATGATTCTTCTGAACATATCTGGATGGAGTCTTTTTTTCTATTCTTGTCTGCTCCTCTGATTCTTCTTCAGGTTCTTCTTGAGGTTCTTCATCATTCTGCTGTTGAGGGTAGCCTTCATCTTCTTCGATGTCTTCATGATGTACTTGTCTAGGGATGTATCCCTTCTCATCAAACACTACATCAATGCTTTCAATAATTCTGCCAAGTCTTTTATTGTAGCACTTGTATGCTTTGCTATGTGGAGAGTAACCAAGAAGAATGCCTTCATCTGCTCTAGGTTCAAGTTGCCAAGCTGCTCATCAGTATTCTTAATATAGCATTTGCTCCAAAAGATTTTGAAGTGCTTTACCGAAGGAGTCTTACCATTCCAGAGCTCATGAGGAGTTTGAGTGTTGTTCACCCGGACATTTGTTTGTTTAGAATAACAACCGCAGCATGAGCAGCTTCACCCTAGAAAGTTGCGGGAGTCCCTGATTCATCAAGCATAGCACGTGCCATTTGTTGGACTGTTCTGTTCATTCTTTCCACAACTCCATTTTGCTGAGGAGTTCTAGCTGTAGAGAATTCTCTTCTTATCCAATGTTCTTCACAGAAATCAAAAAATTCATTTGAGGTAAACTCCCCACCTGTGTCGGATCTGAGGCACTTAATTTTGTGACCCGATTCATTTTCAACCAAGGCTTTGAAGGCTTTGAATTTTTTGAATGCTTCATCTTTGTGCTTCATAAGTCCTAACCAGACAAACCTGGAGAAATCGTCAATGAATAATATCAAGTATTCTTCTCCTCGAGGTGTTCTTTTCTTGAAAGGACCGCATGTATCTGTATGTACTAGCTCAAGAGGCATGCTAGCTGATCCTTCCTTCTCTGGAAAGTTAGTTCTGGTTTGTTTTCCAAACTGACATGATTTGCATATGGTGTTGTCAGGAATTTTGATATCTGGAAGATCGCGAATTGCCTGATATTTGCATGCTTTCCTTATTTGTGAAAAGCTTAGATGTCCCAACCTCCGATGCCATAACCAATTCTCATCATCCTTGCTTAGATAGCATTGTTGTTGTCCTTCTTCAAATATGTACATATTATTTTGAGTTCTTTTGCCTTTGATCACTGTTTTACCTGTATCAAGATCACGAACAAGACATCCATTTGATCTGAATATCACCTCGGTTCTTTGATCACACATCTGACTGACACTTAGAAGATTATGTTTCAATCCATCAACATACAAAACATTTCCAGCCTTGACCTTTTCTTTTAACTGAGCAATACCTTTTCCTTTTATAGTTGCAGGAGTATCATTTCCAAAAGAGACTTTCTTTCCTTTTTCTAGAGCAGAATATGACTCAATTTTTTCTTTATCACCTGTCATATGCTTCGAACATCCACTGTCAATGTACCATAGATTTTCCTATCCCTCTGCATAAAATGCTATCCCACATCTTTCTGTTTGTGGTTCCTTTATTCTCCATGTTTGGGTGCTTGAGGCTTGTTCCTTTCTCTGCTGAAACCTGCTCCTGCATTCAGAGTCTTCATGACCAAAGTTATTGCAAATAGAACATTCAACTTCATTTTCAAGAACCGAAAAGTTGTTATAGGTCCTTTTTGTAATCCCGGTCATATTTCTTTGTTTTTGAGCTTCCCTAGTCATGATTGTTTTATATGCAACACATTGAGCTGCTTTGTGACCAAAGTTATGGCAAGAAAAGCATTGTCCATTGAAGAAACTTCTGCGGTTATCGAATCTACCGGCCAATTGATTGTAATTTCTCTTGTCATCTATTCTTGAACCAAATTGAGAAGATTTTACCTGTGGCTGGTTGTAGCTTTTGTTCACCCTTAAGATGGATTGCCCCTGATTGTTTCTGTTTGCAATTCGTCCCTACTTTACCTGATGGTCTTCATTGTGCTTTTGCTCATTTCTTCTTGCTGCATCAAGATAACTTTTTGAGGTGGATGCTTGCGAAGTTTCTCCATTATAGCCCAGACCTGTCTTCTTTAGAGGAGACCGCTGCACATTGATAATCTCATCCAAAGTTTCAGATCCTTTGACAAACTTAAGATTAATAGCTTTTGTTTTCTCAATCTCTTTTCTAAGACCAACAATTTCACCTTCTATTTTTTCAAGATGTCTTTCCTTTTCATCAATTTGAAATTGTAGAGTATCAATGATCATATTCTTCTCTTCTATACATCTCTTAAGTTTAGTAATTTCTTCATGAAAGTAATCCACATCTATAGCATCCATATAATCATCATCTTCAAATGCCATTAACAATTTATATTCATTTCCTCGTTCATCTTCATCACTGTTTGATAGACCATCACTGTCTTCATGAGTGTAGTAGCTTTTCTTACTTGCACTCTGTTTCTTGTCCCATCTAGCAGGTTCCTTTCCTTTATCCTTATAAGGACATTTTGCAGCATAATGACCTACTCTTCCACAAGCAAAGTATTTAAAAGGAAACTTACCTCTGAACCTTCCAGAACCCCTTTGAAGATTTTTGACAAAGTTTGATTCTTCTTCCTCTTCTTCTGGGACGTGGCTTGCTTCATAATAATCTCCTTTGCGTGATGCCTTGAAAGCAGCTTCTCTTCTATCTGATGGACCTCCCTTTCTCATTTCATAAGAAGTTAGAATTCCATGTAGCTGAGACATAGTAAGAATTAGTAGATTTTCCTTTTCTTCAATTGCAGTGACTTTAGATTCAAACTTGGGGGACAATGACCTTAGAACCTTTTCAACCACAATAGCCTCTTTTATTTCTTCACCCAAATTTTTCATGCAATTAACAATCTCATCTACCCGAAGAAAGTAGTTAGCCACACTTTCATCATTATACATCCTGAGATTCTCATACTGAATCCTGAAAGTTTGAAGTTTAGCACGCTTTACCTGTTCATCTCCTTCGTAGCTCAAGACAATCTTGTCACATATTTCTTTTGCTGATTTATATTGCATAACCTTCATGAATTCCGATTGGGATATACATCCTAATAGGGTACTGACTGCTTTTGCATTTGTTTCGTACTTCTTCTTCTCGTCTGCATCTGTAGGAGTAGTTGAAGGAAAAGCATAACCTATCTCTACGATGTTCCAAACTTCTGTACCAAGAGATTGAAGATAGGCAGTAACTCTTACCTTCCAATAATTGAAGTTTGTCCCATCAAAAACCGGTGGCCTGATAGATGCTTCCCTCTCGTAGTTGCTCATGATGAAAGGATCTTCCTTCAAGCGATCAAGCTTCTTTAGAAGGACCTTCTCTGATACCAATTGTTGACAATAATACTGAGAGGGGGGGTGAATCAGTATTATCTAATTCTTTTACCAAATCTTTCTTATTTATACTTTGAATTATTTTTGCATACCAATACCATAAATAATGAGCATGAATAAGAAAAGCAGACAGCCACATCAAAGAACGCTAGATATAAGGTGGAAACCCAATGTGGGTGAAAACCACCTGCTGCAATATGTCTCTATCTTCTTTTAAATTAGAAACTCCTTTTACAATGGTCTTGTACTGGTGCAGTCCTTTACCAGTACGCAGGCTGCAACCTGCAGAGAGCTACAACTCTCTCTCGTTTTCCAGTCTCTCCTGGAAGGGAGCTACAACCCCCTACTTCTTTTCAAGACCACTTTTCATAAATTTTCAAACTGGATCCATATACATCAAATGATCATCAAGTACATGTAAATTATACAGTCAGCTGCAATAACCGGATCAACAGTAGTAGAACTGAACCCAGAACACCTTATCAACAAGAAAAATTCAACCAACAGAAGATCTTAACACAGATACGCAGTTTTCTTCTTACTGGCATACGTAGCTACGCACTTCACCCTCTGCTTCTCTGCATATACCCGCAGAGTTACTTCTGTTGTACTGCGTGGCCACGCACTGCTCCTTTCCCTGATCTGCGTACAGTACGCACCAAAATGTACTATCGCGCCGCGTACTACACAGAAAGCACGCACCCAGAAGAACTATCGCGCCGCGTACTATCACAGTAGGTATGCACCCAGAAAGACTGTTGCGCCGCGTACTCAAACAGTAAGCACGCACTTGAAACACTGTCGCGCTGCGTACCCACGCAATTCACCTTTGTCGCCTCTACGTACCCACGCACTGCCCCTTCGTCTCTTCTGCGTATCCACGCACTGACCCTTTGATTCCTCTGCGTACCCACGCACTGTCACTGTTGATCACTTGCGCACCTCTGATTAGGGCCAAAATACAGTCAGATACTCAGATCTGATCTTGCGCTCGAGAGATCACCCTTCACAGATTCGCTTCCAACTTCTCTTCTAAAGATCAAGCTTTTAAACCGAGGAACCCAATATCATATCTTAAGTATTCAACACCCCTAAAAGATGCTAAAGCCAAATGGATCTCCTTAGCTTTATATATGGCATGATCTTCCTTAAATCATGGACTAATACCACGGGCCGACACCATAATAACACAAACACCGTCGGCTAAATAACCATGAGAAACCCCACGAGTGGGCGCTTTACTGTCTTGAAGTGTGTGCCACTGGGTACGCACCCATGAATGGGTAACCCGGTATTTGGACGCGGTCCCTGCACGGTATACCTGCGGGTACGCACCTCCTGAACTGTTCTCCTGCGTACTTCTTTATTTTCATCAAAATGAGAGCCATGCCATGGGTGTTGCCATCAAGTACAACATCTGAAACATATAATCATACGAGAACCATAATGCCAACAATAACAAAAATAAATTAAAGAGATAGCCATTTGTCTAAAAATAGAAAATCCTTTGACTGTTGCAAGAAGCTTTTCTTGCACATTGGAAGCATTGTCTTTAAACATAGATGACTTTCTCTCCATCTATACTTAGTATTTTTATTGAGGAAATTGTCTTGAATATTCTATTGTTTGTGAGGGATTTGCTTCTCTTTCTTTTTTACTTAATGTATTTATCCTAATGGTTGTATCTATCATATATCTGAGGTAAGTAGATAGGAATGTTATTTTTTAGGTTGATGTGGCACTGATCCATATGCTTCAAAATATACATATATTTTTTGTTCATACTTAGAAGAAAACTTTGAGATTAATTTCATACACTCGTAGGGTAATTAGAAATTTTTCTAGATCTCTTTGCTACTCTATTTAGTAATTTGATGTATTTTGGCAAATCTGTTATCATTTATCACTCGAGTGCAAATAGTTAGAGGTAAAACTTATTTAATTTGCCTAGGATGAGGCATATTGAATTCTCCAATCACATCTAATGCATTGTCCCAGATTGAATCACACCAATCATAGGACTATTTGATCCATTATTTAATAATTTAATAATTAGATTTTCATTTATTCAAGGATATTTACATCATCCTTTTCTCTTTCTTGGAAATTTTATCAAAAACTTCAAAATTTTCTTTATTTTCCCACAAGATAACTTTATTATATTGGTCTAATATTATAGTATCATCCTACATATGAACATCGACCTAATATTTAAGAGTTAACAAGTCGTGATATATATATATATATATATATATATATATATATATATATATATATATATATATATATATATATATATATATATTATATATATATATATAGATATATATATATATATATTATATATAATATATATATATATATGATAATCTCAGCTTAACTTGCTTGAGTTGACCATTGATAACACTATCTTGATCTTTGAAACACCTTCACCACCATAGGTTCTTTCTTAAGTTGCCCTATCAATTCTTCTAGAGAATTAGCACGAGCTTGAAGTATTGTAGAAACTATTTGAGCATTGATCTCAAATTCCTCTTTTAATATTTCAATTTATTTGGTATGAACTTGCCTCAAATCTTCTAGTTTCTTAGCATGTTTGGTTTCAGACTCTATATTGTTTCTTGAATTGCTCCTCTAGCATTTTTTTTTTCATTTTGATGCTTTTCTTCAATTTCGACCATAGCCATGGAAAAAACTCTTCGTAACACGATGGAATGGGATTTCCATTCTTTATCTTGGATGATCCCATTGCTTTTAAGTTTGGCTTCCAACCCATTAACTCTATTCTGGCATTTGTCTAGTTCTTCATATAATTCATGGACTAACCATTAATTAGTTGAAGCAAAAGCCCTAGGGGCTGATGTTATTTCCATAACGCTGCCTTTGGGATCACTTGTTGCTTGCCATGCCATTGTTGATGGTATTTTAGTCATGGAAGGACCAATTTTCCTCCGATTTGATCTCTTCACAAATGATTTTTCTTGGGGACTAAAAAAGTAATCTCCCAGATACACTAATGTCTCTTTAACATGTTCTACTTCATCAATATTCATGAAAAGAGAATAAAATCCTATAGTACTAGTGCCAAAGGAGTCAATATGACTCCTCGAGATATTACCTCGGTTATTTGAGCAAAAGGAATTAAACTTTGAGAAACTTCCTATGCTTGGCCCATTTGCTAAGTTTTTGTTTGATCAACATTACTTGATATTTTTTCTATCTTGTCATCAGGCTTTTCTATCTTACCAACACCTTCTTCTGTGTGCCTTGCTAACTCCTTTGTTTCCTATGATATTTTCTCAATTTCAACATTGTCTTGTTTCTTGTTCCTTTTGCTCCTGTTGTTGCTGTTGTGATTGCTTAATAGTTTCTAGTTCTTGTTTTTCTTTTCCCTTTTATTTTTTCTGAATTGAAATAGACTATTTCTTAATGTGTATTGTCTGATAAGCTTTTGAGATTCTATCCCTTGACTTGATTGATGAGATTTTAAACTTTTAATACCTTAAGGCTCATCACTACTATTAGAGAAGTATAAAAATATGCATTCCCTCATCCGTAACTCAGGTATATGAACACCAAAGAACTTATTCCTTCGCTCAAGGTAAAACAAGTATGTGTTCTCCTTGAAATTCTGAAGACCCTTGTCTTTCTTCGTGACTCATTTGACAAAAGACTTGAATACAACTTGATCAAAAGAATCAACCTTTTTGAAAAAAGAATCAAATAATGACTCTTAATGCACATAATTTTTTTAGTACACCATTGGCTTGAGAAGTACATTAATGATACCATGTGGGCCATATCTATAAAAATGAAGTACACGTAACCAAATCTGTTGAAGTCTATTTGCTTCACTTACTACATGACCTCTACGCTTAAGGGTTTGGTGACTAATAATCTTGATAAGAAGATTTAGCCATAGTTTCTTAGAATTTTTGTGCAATAATTGTGTGATACCATTTAAGTGTTGTTTGATAGGTTATTCCTCTTACTATAAACCTATCAGGAATGAGTCTAGGTAACACATGAGGACCAACCTCAGATCCATAAATTCTAAAATAGAAAAAGTCTCTTCCACAAACTAGCGTCGAATGCCCCGTAGTGCTCATTGAATTTATTTACTAATTATGGGAGGAGATTTTCCAACTATGATTTGATGGAAATACAAAATTATGGTCTGGTGACTAATAATCTTGATAAGAAGATTTAGCCATAGTTTCTTAGAATTGTTGTGCAATAATTGTGTGATACCATTTAAGTGTTGTTTGATAGGTTATTCCTCTTACTATAAACCTATCAGGAATGAGTCTAGGTAACACATGAGGACCAACCTCAGATCCATAAATTCTAAAATAGAAAAAGTCTCTTCCACAAACTAGCGTCGAATGCCCCGTAGTGCTCATTGAATTTATTTACTAATTATGGGAGGAGATTTTCCAACTATGATTTGATGGAAATACAACATTATATTATCATAAACATCATAAAAATGGTTTCTATACTGACTATCCTAGGGAATAGAACAATAATAATGAATAGGTGGAGTACTTAAAGCCCAATTCTATTTTAATAATGGAAAAGGAACAAAAGCTAATACAAAATCCATTAAATAAGTTAACATATAAAAACCCGGACCAAACCCTAGTGGAGATGGATATGACAACTTAATAGTATCTGGTAGATTTTGAGATAATATATCTGTCCAATTAAATCTGTTAGATTGATTTATGTATGATCTCTTGGAACACAAGAACCCATTCTAACTTGAAATGTTTGGGGTCTCACTGACTATAAAGTCTAGCCAACATTTTAACCCCAAATGTATGAGGATTCTTGAATTGTCCAATTGGCTTGAAATGTTTGGGGTCTGGCTGACCATAAAGTCTAGCCAACATTTTAACCACAAATATATGAGGATTCTTGAATTGTCCAATTGGGTAATCCTATTCGATTTGGTTTTAAAGCTTATAGAATCATCTACCCAATCCTTTATGCATCCAACAAAATCCATTTTCTATTCTTTCAACACTTTTTGTTCAAAATTAATCATATACTCCTTATCAAGACAAATCTTAGGAGGGCTCAATTTATGCATTTGTTGTAAAACTTTAAGCCTTCATGAAGCTATAAATTTATTGGAGTTATTTACAATTGAATAATTTTTAACATAAGCATGAGAGATAATCTAACTTAGCATATTATAATAAGGAAGCATGGAAAGCAAAATTGCCACCTTATGCAACTTTGTTCTCTTGATATATCTAAAATTATCTGAATCATAGGAGTGACTCTTTTGAGCCTCTTTCTTCAGGTTTTTCCAACCACTATTCTATGAAAATTCATGCATTTTCTAGCCGGACAATGTTCCTGTGGATTGGGTTTTGTATGTAGTATCTAAAAAAATAAAAAATAAAAAATTCAAATTAAAACTCTTTTTCTTAGAAAGTTTGACTTTTGGTTCTATTACTTTTAGCTTAGCCTTGACATTTTAAATAATAAGCTTAGTTACTTTAGATTTTCCTTCTCGACCCATTGCACGGGTCACATTCACTGAGTTCAAAATGAAAAGATAATTTAATTCAAAAAATTACCAAACAATAATTGATATGCTTCAACAACAAAATTTCTTTGTAAATTTCTGAGTATTCCTTAGACACAACCAATCAACGCAGTAAATTCTTAATATCAAAGCTGTCTTGGCAAAGGGAAATATTTTTTGATTTTCAGAATAAGAGTCCAGAAAAAACAATAATCGTTAACGTGAATTAATTAATTTCATTTCCTTGGTAACTGTTTTTTCAGAATTAATATCCGGGAAATACGGGATTATATATATATATATATTTTCTAAAAAGAAATAATAAACGAAAATGGCTAATTATAAAACTAAATTTTATTTGATCATCTTGACTTCCGTGAATCCAAGTATCCGGATTCCGGATGGATGTGTAAAAATGGAGACATTACATTACATAGAAGCGATATATATATATATATATATATATAATAAAAAATAGGTAACCAATATAAAATGGGAAATTCTCCTCTCCGGTTGGTAAAAAGGTATTTTCATTAGTAAATTTAGTGTATTGAATGTATAATTTTATTTATTTTTATGTAAACAAAAAGGAAAAAGAAAATATATTATTATTCAATTAGATCTCTTAACATCCATCCGAGGTGAAACTAATGCACAACAAAGTTTTCGGATAAAAACTAAAATCGTAATCGTTTGAAATAATAATATAATAAAAATTCAAAAGCAAGAAACTTCGAGAAGGGATGGATAGGGACTCGAGTTTTTTTAACCAACGTATTATCGCGAACAGGGTGAATTACCAAACATACCAATATAAAAATTAAAAAGATATCCAAGGATTCCAAAATCCAACTCTTATTTCATAAAATAATTCAAAATGATTCCCAATCTCGATTTCTCCATGAAAAAACTTAAAAAAAATCAATTTAGTTAAAAAAATAATAATAATTAAAATTAAACCATCTATTTTTTAAAATAGATATTTGAAAAAATTTTAATAAAGATAAAAAAATAAAAAAGCCCTTATTTTTATTTGCAATAAAATAGACATACCCATCATTTTAGTATCTGCAAAATCTTAAAAACATCTATAGTTTAGTATAAATCTATATAAACATACCCAATATATTCATCAATATCAAATTATAAAGATATATTACAATATGACTCAAACCATCATGATATGGGTTGTCCATAGTTTTCATTTCTTGCCACACTTGGGAAATAGTCAATAAAATATAATAAACATATGATATAACCAACATCCACAAAGCACCATCCATAATCATCATCATCGTCATGAATTTCATGTCTCATCAAAATATACAAAATGTTTGGATCATCATAATGATGTCCTCAAAGAATGATGTAGATGTCAAATGATGTCTCAAAGTCAAGAGAGTGTAAAACTCAAGTCTACTAGAGTTGGGCATTACATACATCCCCTCATAGATCTAGACTTCATCCCAAAGTCTCAAAAAAAGAAAGGAAAATGATGATGCATCTCCTTGGTGTCCTCCCAAGGGACTGAATTGGGACTATAACTATCACAGTAGACCATCATTTGGTCTAGTAGTCGTCGTCTAAGTTGTAGATTTTGTTGGTCCAAGATGGTGATGGCATAACCATCACCATCTCTTCATCCATGACCTACAAACAATTCAATTCAACAACTTGTGAAGGATCAGAAACGCAATGACATAAGACAAACCCATGGAACACATCATGCATGTGTGCTAATGATGCAAGTAATGCAAGCCTATATGCTACTAGCCATTTCTTCTCTATGACTTCAAATGATTCCACACATCATGCATGTGTGTCAATGATGCAAGTAATGCAAACCTATATGCTACTAGCTCGTTCTTCTCTATGACTTCAAAGGATCCCACACATCATGCGTGTGTGCCAATGATGCAAGTAATGCAAGCCTATATGCTACTAGCCCTTTCTTCTCTATGGCTGCAAATGATCCCATAAATCGTGGAGACAACTTCGCTCTCTTTCCAAATTTAATGGCACTCTTTTCAGTTCTTACCCTTAAAAACACTTTATCTCCAACCTCATAACTATGATCGATCCGAAGAGCATCTGCATAACACTTTTTTCAATCTTGAGCTTCCTTTAATTTTGCCTTAATCATGGCAAGCATGCACTATTGTGGCCATCTCAAGATCACGAGTTGTGTATTTCTCCTCATGTGATTTAGGTTTTCTCGACACATATGAATTCACCTCCCATCTGGCATCTAAGCACACACTATACTTTCCTTTGATGCATCAGTACACACAAAAATTTCTTGTTCCATGTCTAGAACCTTCAAGATTGGTACGATTGTCAACAACCTTTCCAGTTCCTTGAATGCATCTTCATGCCTATCCATTCGTATAAATTTCTTGTTCTTCTTCTATAATTCAATTATGGGGTTTGCAATCTTGGGAAAACCCTCAACGAACCTCTAGTAGTGACCACTAAACCCATAAAACTACATACCTCATTTATGTTTGCTGGTGTTGGCCAAATCATAATTGCCTTAACCATTGTCGAATCCATGGAAATCCCTTCTCCAGATATAATATGTCAAAGATATTGTATCTATGAATGATAAATCATAAAATGAGCATTTTGACAACTTCCCATATAGTTTGTTATCTATCAATCATTGCAATACAATCTTCAAATGTTCATCTTGCTCTTCTCTAATTCTTGAATAAATCAATATATCATCTATAAATACCTACACAAACTTGTCTAAATAATCACAAAGTGCCTTGTTCATTAGACTCATAAAGACTCAAGTATTCATCAAACCAAAAGGTAACACTACAAACTCATAGTGTCCATACCTTGTCCATACATTGTTTTGAATGCTATTTGAGATATCTTCCTCCTTGATCCTTAATTGGTGATATCCCAATCTCAAGTCTATCTTAAAAAGATGGTTGCACCCTTTGCTTGATCAAATAGATCATCTACCCTTGGTAAAGGATATTAATTCTTGATTGTGGCTTTGTTTAACTATCAACAATCTATACAAAGCCTCCAAGAACTGTGATTCTGCCTTATCAAAGATTATAAGGGATACGTTAGAACAAAATGACTTTAGCTACATTTAGATGGCTCCAACTATGAAGTAGGAAGTGGGGAGGGTCAAGGGACTCATTCAATCTCAACAAAAAAGCTTGAAGGCATTATATTAATCTCATCATGGTTATCAGGGATAAAAAATGTTGTAAACAAATCAATTCAAGCATGCAAGATAAATATATTGAATGTTAGATTATTATTATTATTTTGTTAATCTTCACATATACTACTGACCTACATCTCCTTGAAAGCAAGTTTTTGTCTTATTTTCTATGTAAGGATAGTTGAATAGTACTTTAGGAAGGTTAACCGACCTTTACTTTATGAATAGTTCTTTAGGAAGATAAAATTCTTTTTAGCCTTTATCTATAAAGAAGTAATGGATATATTTAATTGAAAAGACATAATTAGGCAATAAAAATGGTCACAAATAGGGAAAAAAACATAGATAAAGGAGAATGCAGTAGAGCAGACAACATGATAATCAAGCAACAACTTGCATAGAAAACTTGTAGTTAGAGCCTATAAGTGTTGAAGAATTCCAGATTATGTAAGGTTAACCCTTGCATTTTATTTCTAAAGCACTGGAGTTCTCTATCGTATATTTTACTTTCTAATTTTTGCGCGATGTGAATATATCATTCCTTTTGCAAAAATATTTCAGGGGATGGTATATTATTTATTTTCTATACATTCATGCTTTCAATCTATAAATTTGTTTCCCATTGCTAAGTGCTCTAGTGTTGGGCACACATGTTCATTATCTCTCTTTGAGCACTGCAATATTTTCCAACATTTGGTACCAAAGCTAATGGTCTACTCATAAGGATGTCAAAAAAATAAATTTTCAAGTTGGTTACCTATTTGAAAAAGAACAAGCAATAGGACAAACACCCATGCAAATTTGGAGGATCAATGTATACCAAAGTCATGGTTGTAGCTAGTGTGACTTTCATATTTGTTGCTTGAAATTTTTCACAGCATGGGATTTCATCTGAAGCTACAAATGAGAATTTCATTATTGAACAATATCATTTTTAAGTTTTAACACACTGGAAGCAAATGAGCTCAAACACACCACAAGAACTACAAAAATCAACCAACACGAAGCTAATAATTACGCGGCTCTTGTTTGTATAATTGTGAACATTTATGATAATCAAATGACCCACATTAGCAGTGTCAGACCACCAAAAAAAGAATGAGACACACTAATTAACATGTGTGAAAATAAAGTAACTGTGAGATTTGTCTAAGGAAATTTTTCCAAATAAAGAAGAGGGTCATAACATGTAGCCAAGCATGTCAATCACTTGGAATTCAAGTTGTTTAACATTTAGTTGTCATCCTAAGATATATGAGAGGAATATTTTCCAGATAAAGATAAGCACATAAGATGCTGCCAACAAAATTAATCACTATAAAAAATTGCTAGAGAAGTTAGCACCAGTTGAAGCACCAATTCAGAATGCACATGCAACCGCCATCTTGCTTGGATTGCTGGCACAATATTATGAAATTATGTTAACTTCACTTGAAATAGAGCCTAACCTTGCATAATCTCCATACCAACAAAGTATATATTTAAGTATGCTACGAAATCTTTTGGTAATAATCACATAAGAGCAAATTTTGTCAATGCGTTTCGAACCAATTAGTGTAATTTGATCAACAAAATTTCTCTTATGTGATTATCACTGAAAAAATTCTTAGCATACAAGTTATGGATCAAAAAAGCCTAAATTCAAATATATATGTGTATGCGTGTTTCACATTAGTTATTGCAATCTATAAAGTGGAACTGAAACAAAAAGTGAGTAGTAACATTCTACAACCCCAAGTACTAATGATAAAAACATTTATTTATGTAATTTAGCATCACAAATTGGGGCATGAAAGCATTGACAAGATCCAACTTGAAAATTCATATAGCATTGAAGCAGGGCTTATGCAAATGGGGTATGTTTGACAAGCATCACAAGATATCATTTCCAAAGGATTCAAACACCTCAATCATAGGAGTAGTTGAAGCTAGTGGATTCAGGCATCTACAAAGCAATGCAAACTTCATTAGACACAGGAATGACATATCTCAAGAAAGGTGCTCATTCTTCTTTTCAAAAATACATATTGATGGATTTTCAAACATTTAAGAAGGTTACAACTTTCGCTAGAAAGAAACTAGCAAATAGATAAATGATGTGATAATGGAGGTGAAGTCTAAATACATCTATCAAGCATTCAAAGCTATTTTTGTAATAATGGTGTAGGAATGCAGAACACCTTCACTATTTTCAAGAAAAAAATGGTATTGCATAGAACAAAAGCATGTCTTCAATTGAAAGTTCTAAGTGTATATTGCCAAATAATAAATTGCCAATCCAATTTCATGGAAAGGCAATTACTATCCAAGCTTATCTCCAAAATAGATCTACCAACCAATTCCCTACATTAAAAAGAAACACTCACATTTAATACAACATTGAAACAAATGTTTTCTTAAGCATACCGCATAATAGTTCACAGCGGATACAACTTAGAATTGAATGGATATTTGCCTGATAATCAAGTCAAACTTAATACTAAATAGATTACAAATGCAAATGACACTTTTGATAAATAATTATAAGTAAACTAGTCAGTGAAGTTGAAGAAATGAAAGCCACATGGAATGAACGTCCATATCTAATAAATGTGCCTTGAAGACTTAAAGATTGAACAACAAGTAGCCACTTATTGTATAGAAAGATGAACAAATTGTAGATCAACCAAACGTGGTTGAGCATTTTCCACTATAAAATTCAACTATGTAAATAAAATAGTTGGTCATTTTTACTATAAAGAAACATTTTTTCTTAAATTATCCAACATTGATGCACATGAAATATTTGTCTCATCATTTTGATATATATCTTTTATTTTTAGTAAATAATAAACCATATTTAATTATTAGTCATCACCATAAATAAAAAAATAAATATAATATATATATAGTAATAACTTCAATTCCCAACATCTACCTCCATCTAGAATAGAAAAAAAAAAAAAAAAAATGAAATTAAAACTAATGGATATGAGCGTTGCATGGAGAGTGTCTTACATGCTAGAATGAGAATGAGGTTCCCTCATTCAAACGCTCAATCCGTTTGAAATCTCACGTTAACATGGCGACTATCTCTCCCAGTCAACTGAGGCCAAACTGCATTCTTGATGATTATAACCGCGAATGGCTTCTGAAACCCCTCTGCAACTTTCAATCCTCCATTGTTTCTATAATCTTTTTGAATCCCAATTATGAACATTACAGTTGGGTTTCTAATAATTGAGCTTTTAAATCACCTTATTTAATCCATTGGTCCGTAATTTTAATTCACTTCATTGATTTTTGTTGTTTCCTGCTGTCGAATCTCATCTTCTTGTTTGATAATCTGTTCTGTTCTGTTTTACAATATCATCTCTTCATATTGTACGCTTCGCTTTGGTTCGTAGGAGCTCCCTCAGACCAAGGAGGGAGGCGGGATATGACCATGGAACGCATGCGTTGAGTGGCGGTCGGAGAAGTGCGATTGATTGAGGCGTGGAACGCATGCATTGAGTGGCGGGAGAAGCGAGCGAGAAATGAGAGAAAATAGAAACGCGCCAGTGAGGTCGAGGGGGGACACCACTCTGTTTGGATGATGGCGGCTGCAGGTAATATTAGTCCAGTTGGCGGGACTCCAATCTACCATGGAATGATGTGAATCGCTGGTAATCAGATCCTTGAATGCTACCAGGGATTGTTAAATAATTTAGAAATCAACAACTTTTTAATGATGAGAGTGTTAAAGTTATATGGTTGCGGTTTTGTTGTTTTAATGAATGGCACATGAAACCGATTTCCTGAAAGTATATATATATATCATGAAAATACAAAATCGATGTAAATGTTGTTAGCGTTTTCAATCCGAAATAATAATAGCATTTCTATGTTATATATTATTACAACGCATGCAGCGAAGGTGGAAGGATTCACGTTGATCTCTCCGAATAGACAACGTCGATTCATAAACTAAAGTTTGAGGAATTTGGTTAATGGGAAGCTCCATCCACCAAATTATTTTTGAAAACCGACTTTGCCGTCCGCATCCACCTCCACCTGATATCTGGACACGTAAATATAGTGCATTTAAACACATACTTAAATTATAATACGTAATATCATTTTTGCGTTAAAATTAAGCTACACAAATTTCATTTGTAATCGGTAACCGCCAACAATTTTAAATCTTGTACTCCAAAAATAACTCTGAAAAATTATGTGGCTTATCTAACAGTTAAGATTACAACACACACATTCACCCCAAGCAAATAGACAATGTCAAAAGATTATTTTTCTCTGGATTTTTCTTCAACAACTACCTAATTATTAAATTAAAAATAGTCTATGGAATTATTGGTTCTCTTTTGTAATTCAATCTCTTTCTTATTTAAATTGATGATGAGTTGTACCAATTTTTAAACAATTTTTTGGCTGAAAAGACAATGTCAAGAAATAGATGCTAATATATTCCTATAACTTCCTCTCATGTCTTTGGAAAACACAGCGACAAAAACAATTGTGTGAAAAAATGCTTACAAACTAAACTTTTGCTTGGCAACAATCTGTATAGCCAGTGTTAGAGATAATGGAGAATATCCTAGAATAGTGAGAGTTGGTTTACGAGACCTCAGGATAGGAATTAGTTTCTATTTCTTAGGTTATGGTTCTAACTTCCCTAAATCTATGATTACCATATAATGTGTGATGTACATGAACAATGTAGATCGTTCTACCGAGCTACACTCCCCTGGTTCAGACTCTTTGTTGTAGAGCTGACCAGTGGATGTTTTTTATTAATTCAAATATCGCTTTTTAATATGGTATCAAAGCAACAAGGCTGAGAAACCTGTTTGCTGAGTGAAGGATTTTCCCAACGCGCCTAAGGTGAAATCGTCGCGTGGTTTGGGGGAAAAATCACACCGATCCCACTATGAAACTACTCGCATTTTAATTTGGACGACCATCGTGAATTCATGTTGGATAATTGCGTCGATCGTCGTTAATCCACGTTGGCTAATCGCATCGATCGTGCAAACAAAAAAAGGGGGTTGCGCCTTGGCGGTAGCTATCGAGAGAAGGTTGCGATGACCCTATATGTGGTTCCTCACAGGACTGTCGTGCAGAGCGCACTATGTGGTGGAGACTTGCCCGAAGGCCGCGTGGATAGGGCGCACAGACTGCAAGGGATCAGGGAATACTAAAGACTGTTGAAAATACCAGAAATCAAACTTGCAGAGATCATCGATTTTTGTCTTTGACATAGAACTGCGGTAGATCTATTTTTTTCCTGTCAAATATTTTTTTTTTTAAATCGTCAAGATGAATAATCAAATGATCGAAGCATACTTGAATGATCATAACAAGCTCGATGGCTCCAATTATGCGAATTGGAAATTAAAGATGCAAACTCTACTAGAAGTGCAAAGTGCTTGGACGATTGCAAATGGGGATGAGCAAAAGCTAGCAACGAGATCAACATCGATCCCAGATTGGGAGAAGTGAGAAGGTAAAGCAAGGACACTGCTGAAGATATCAGCGAAAGATTGCATCATACCACATATCATAGTGTAAATCAGCAAGCGAAATCTGGGGAATTTTGAAGGATTTGTATGAGATCAAGAATACAAATCATCTTTTGTTCCTGAAGAGCAAGATCTTATCCC
Organism: Pinus taeda; assembly: GCA_000404065.3. Classification (NCBI taxonomy): domain Eukaryota; kingdom Viridiplantae; phylum Streptophyta; class Pinopsida; order Pinales; family Pinaceae; genus Pinus; species Pinus taeda. The sequence continues at coordinate 100,672 of APFE030471844.1, forward strand.
TAAAGATGGAGGAAAATGAAACATTTGCTTCCTTCATAGAGAGGATCAAAGATCTAAAGAACAAATTGGCAAACATTGGTGAAACAATTGCAGATACAGATCTAGTAATCATTACCATGACTGGTGTGACCGATGACTACCAAATGTTTATCACTGGGATAAATGCGAGAGAGAAAATCCCAAATTTTGAATAACTGACAGGAATATTAATGCAAGAAGAAGAAAGAAGATCGACTCTGAAGCCCCAGAATGCCGACTTGTGCTGATGGCGAAAAAGAACTTCTTCAAAGGAAAATAAAATCCGCAACAACAAAACAGAGGAAACTCACAGAAAAGACCAAATCAAACTCAAGGTATGCATCCAAATAGAAACAACTCTGAAATTAAATGTTTTTATTGTAGAAAACGTGGTCATATCGCTAGGGAGTGCAGGAAGAAGAAATATCATGAACAACAACAAAAGCAAAAACGACATGCAAGTCATCTCGCAAATGATAATCATGAGCAGAACTTCAAATTGTTCATGGGAGACTTTGATGAGAATGTTGATGCAAACATCTAGTATGTAGATTCGGGAGCATCCACGCATATGACAGGGAACAAGCATTGGTTCGAAGATTTTAAAGAAATCAACGAGGAAGCACAAATCTTCCTAGGTGATGATAGAAGCCATTAGATCAAAGGGTGTGGAAAAATTTCCTTCGTTTTACCTAATGGTACTGTAAGAGAAATTCATAATCTCATGTATGTGCCTGGTGTAACAAAGAACTTGATTTCTGTATCCATGATTATAGATCAAGATCTCAAAGTTGATTTTTTTAAATCTAACGGTTATACTAAATATTTGTTAGATGGCATGAAGACTATTGCCATAGGAAGTCGAACAGGAGGTTTTTACAAATTGGATGTAAGACCAACACCAATTCGAGCTTTGAAAACAATGAGTTTGACTACAGAAGAGTTGTGGCATAAGAGATTTGGTCATATCAACTACAATGATTTGTTGTTACTTAAGAAAAAGAAAATGGTAAGAGATCTTCCTATGTTAAAACAAGTGCATAATGATTGTGATCCTTGTACATTAGGAAATATGCATAGAGAGGAATTCCCTGTTTGAGTAGAGAAGAAACAAAGAGACATACTTGAATTAGTGCACACAAATCTTTGTGGACCCATGCAAACAAAGTCATTAGGAGGTGCACTATATTTTTTATTGTTTATTGATGACTGCACAAAGTTTTCTTGGGTATATTTTTTGAGTAAGAAAAGTCACGCATTTGAATATTTTAAGCAGTTCATAAACATGATTGAAAAGAAAATAGGGAAGCATATAAAATTTCTCCACTCCGATCAAGGGGGAGAATACAGGAAGGATGAGCTTATCAAGTATTGTAAAGACCATGGGATATTACAACAATTCGTAGTACCCCATACTCCTCAACAGAATGGAACGGAAAGAAAGAACATCAACATTGGTGGAATGTGCTAGGAGCATGTTGAAAGGTAAGGATCTTTCGAATGGTTTTTGGGCTGAAGCATTGAATACTGCAATTTATTTAAAAAATAGGAGTCCTATAAAGAGTCTTGAGCTTAAAACTCCTTATGAAGCATTATATGGATTTAAACATGCAGTAAAACATTTAAGAGTGTTTGGGTCTAAAGCATTTGCCCATATTCCAAAGGAAAGCAAAATAAAACTAGATTCAAAAGCCATTATATGTACATTTATAGGGTATTGTTCACAATATAAAGCTTATAGATTATTTAATCCCTCTATCCACAAGATTTTTGTTAGTAGAGATGTCATATTCCATGAGTAGGATCATGAAGAAACTGATAAACGCAATGAGGAATGGGATATTCCATTCTTGGTGGAAGAAAGTGAAGAAACAAGACACAACCAGGATCAACAGACAAAGGCAGAAGAAGAGAATTCAAATGCAACAGTCAAGCTGAGTCCAACAAAGGAAACTCAAAATAGGTTAGAAGCTACACCAATGCTCAGAAGATCAGGTAGGCAGACTCAATTGCCTGCTAGATAGAGGGAAAATTCTTTTATAACTAGTATGATGAATGTTGTTGAACCTTCTAGTTATAAGGAAGAAAATGAATGTAGTAAATGGAAAACAACTATGGAACATGAATATGAATCTATAATCAGGAACAACACTTGGGAGTTGGTTGAACTTCTTAAAGGGAAACAAACCATAGGTTGCAAATGGTTGTATAAACCAAAGATTAACGCAGATAGAACCATAGATAAATTAAAAGCTAGATTGGTAGCAAAGGGGTGTTCATAAAAAGAAGGCATTAACTATGAAGAAATCTTTGCCCCTGTAACTAAACTAAATACCATCAGAATGTTAATTTCTTTAGCTACTAAGAAACATTGGATGATTCACCAACTAGATGTAAAGTCTGCATTTTTAAATGGAGAATAGAAAGAGGAGGTTTATTTAGAGCAACCCGAGTGGTTTGTCCAAAAAGGGAAAGAACATTTAGTCTGTAGATTAAATAAAGCTCTTTATGGACTAAAGCAAGCACCCAGGTCCTAGTATGAAAATATGGATTCATTTTTTCTACAACTTGGCTACAACAGAAGTAAAAACGACCCTAATTTGCATACCATGAAAGATGAACAGGGGCACATAGTGTTGATTTCTTTGTATGTATATGATTTAATTATTACAGGTGATGTTATTGCTTTAATCAAAGAAATCAAGCAACAAATGTTACAAGTGTTCGAAATGAAAGACCTTGGTGAATTAAGATATTGTTTGGGTCTTGAGATCTGGAAAGATTCAGGACAAACTTTTTTGTCCCAGCGTAAGTATGTCAAAGGTCTACTGGAAAGATTCAAGATGGATCAGTGTAAGGTTGTAACAGTACCATTACAACAGAACATTAAAATTCAGAGTGATGATGGCTCTAAAGAGGCAGATGCGACACTTTATAGACAGCTGGTTGGGAGCCTAATCTACCTGACCACTACTAGACCAGATTTGGCTTATGCAGTCAATGTGCTAAGTCAATACATGTCCAAGTCACTTGAGGGTCATTGGAATGCAGCAAAATGTGTTTTGAGGTATCTACAAGGTAATATAGACTATGGTATTATTTATACTGATTCCTTTGATGTTAGATTGACATGATTTACAGATTTCGACTTGGCTGGAAATGTAGACGACCGCAGATCCATAATAGGCTATGCATTCAGCATTGGATCTGGGGTAATTACATGGAGCAATAAGAAACAAAACATAGTTTCATTGTCTTCAGTGGAAGCAGAGTATCAAGCTATGTGTGCAGCAATATATGAGGTAGTTTGGTTGTGGAGACTTCTCCAGGATGTCGGGGAAGAACATAAAGATGCAACTACAATCAGATGCAACAATCAGAGTTTAATTAGACTTGCTAATAATTTGGTGTTTCACAAGAACACTAAACACATTGATACACAATTCCACTTTGTTAGTGAGAAAGTACAATCAAAAGAAATTCATCTTGTATATTGTAATACATGTGATAATGTTGCAGACATTTTCACTAAGCCTCTTGGCAAAATTAAGTTTGAAATGTTCAGGGAGATGTTAGGCATATTTGTGAACCCCTTCTCCATTAAGGGGGAGTGTTAGAGATAATGGAGAATATCCTAGAATAGTGAGAGTTGGTTCACAAGACCTTAGGATAGGAATTAGTTTCTATTTCTTAAGTCATGGTTCTAACTTCCCTAAATCTATGATTACTATATAATGTGTGATGTACATGGACAATGTAGAGTGTTCTGCAGAGCCAGACTCTCTTGGTTCAGACTCTCTGTCATAGAGCTGACCAGTGGATGTTTTTTATTAATTAAAACATCGCTTTTTAACAGTTAGTCACTAATAATCATTCACAATAGTTGTTTGATACACTAGAATATACCAATGGAATGGAAATTAGTGGAAGGGGCATTCTCTTTTCCATCCACACCCACCCCACTATTAACCATTCAAGAACGATAAGTTTTGCAAAACCCAAATCTTCCAAACAATTGTGTTAAACAGAACCAATGAATAAATATCAAACAAAAATTAGTTAGATCTCAAGTTCTCTTTTCCATTCAATCCTCGGCTACATTACCAAATTTTTCGGCACCACCTTCTTCAGAAGCACCAATATTTCGTGGTTTAAGAGGACTTGCTACAGAACGTGCATTTTTGTGCATACTCCTTGGCAATTTTAGAGGAATAGATAACTCTTGAATGGAGGTACTCAATGGTTCCTCTGTAATAGATGGTCTTGCAACATTGGATATATTAGTCAGTGAATCTCCAGTAACAACTGACTTAGTAGTTGATGTTGCATTAGATTGTGGGAGCAACTGAAACCAGCTGGACAAGTGACTTCAACCACTTTTTCTGCGGTTTGCTTTAGTGTTACCTTGATAATGAGAGATGATCGTAGTGTTGCCGATATCAATGAGGGGTCTACATTATGCCATTTCTATTCTTCTACTTCACCTTCCTCACTTGTATTTGAACCAACCCGAATTTCGTGACTCCACAAATTTTCTTTCAAAGCATCATGTAGTAATGTTGCTCCATGCACAACAAGCAGTTGTTCTACTGCTTTAGTTTCGAATTCCATTTCATTCAAGTCATCTGAATCAATATTGCCGCTCTTGCACTCATCCTCATCTTGGTTTTATTTTCATGCCTTGTCCATTTGGAGAGTCTTCACAACTTCTACCACTTCAAGTTGAATCGCAACATCCACTGCAGATCGATCTGCCTATTACGAGGGGTCATTGGAGGGGTCGAGCTTCTGGCTCTCATGACAATTCCTATTATTTTATTTGAAAAATGATTTTTATCCCCCAAAAGTGTCACATGTTCCTAATTTACTTCTAAAGTGTCACATGTTCCTAATTTACTTTTTAGATGTTCCTTTTATGCCTCTTTGCTCTTCTTGTTGTTATGTCTACAATCTTGATGATAGATCTGATCAATACTTCATCTTCACCCTCCAAAGGGTCTTGGATCCGTATGGGACCTTCTGAGTCACCATGCAATGTCTTCGATATAGCTTAGTTCAGGATCTCTTCATGTCCTCATGTTGGTTCTTCTTTGTGCTTCTTCTCTACAAGTGCTCCTTTGTCTCTTCTCCTTAACATATTCCTTGAGCATCATCTTGTCAGGTTGAGGTGGTACACCTGCCAATGAAGATCATTCATGACAAGGCAAGATGAGTCCTAAAATCATCTATTCTATCCCTACTAAGGTCATGGAAGAAGCTGCTTGTGATGGATTTGTGAAAGGACTGAAAGAGGAAGGCTTGATGAGGATGGCGCAATTGATCTTAGTAGTTTTTAAGGGATGGCACCAATTTTTGCTATAATTTTTCCATGCACTATGAGGAGGGGCTATTCAGGGTTCAACATAGAACAACGTAAACTTTGAAACGAAAATTGATACTGTTACCCGTTTCGTAGAGATAGCAAAAAATTGACCCGATTTTGAAAAGGGGCGATGCATAACACACATTTTTTTTAGAACATAGTTTTTGGCACTTTAAATAACCGATATGATTACCCATTTCGTAGGGGTAGTAAAAACGTGACCCGATTTTGAAAAGTGGTGACGCAGAATACAATTCTTTTTTTTGGGAGCATATTTTTTACATTTTAAATTTTCTTATGTATCAAATATAAATATTTGTTTTTAAATGTTAGTGATTTTCATGTTGATTTTGAAACGTGCTATGCAACATACTTTTTTTTAGATGACTTATTTTTCACACTTTAAAATTTATTATGTCTAATTTTTTTTTAA
>APFE030471844.1:107756-181311 GCA_000404065.3 Pinus taeda
TATATAATATTAATACGAACCATTTGATCTCTGCAGCCATTTTATAGCATTATCTCTGCAACCATTGATCTCTACGGCCAATATCTCTGCAACCATTGATCTCTGCAAGGGCTCGTGCCATTAATCTCTGCGGCCATTCATATCTCTGCGGCAAAAGCTTTACAGAATTCTCAGCACCAGACGCGAAGGAATTTTATAATGAGCCATTTGTTGTGACTAGAAACTCGTGGGCTTTTACCTTTGCATCTGTGGTCAATTCAATCTAGGGCAAGTGCGATCTGCAGTCAGGTTTGCTGATATTAGGTGCACACATTCCTTATCTTTATCTTTTTCTAGTACATATTTGCTCATATATTTTCAAGTATGAATATTTCACCACAACTACCAAAGATTACCAAAGGCGGACCTAGCACAGTTACTCTACAAGGCCTTTATGAGTATATAGAGTCTTTAGAGAAACGTAGAGAAGAAAGAGAAGTCAAGCTATCAAAAGAGTTAGAAGTCATGCTGGAAAATAAATTTGCATCTTTTGAAGACACAATAAAATAGAATGATTGGAGAATAAAATGGTGGCAATGGAGACTAGGTTGCAGGTTATAGAAAAACAAAACCAAGATACTAACCAAAAATCTCAGCAAGGAGATGTTGATACTTTAGAGAGTGTTAAAATGAAGGACATGATTAAAGAACTAGAAAAAAAAGTTAGTAGCCGCATCACCCTAAATAATGTGGTAGATAAATTAGATATCAAACTAATTAAAGATGAAATGAAAAAATTAATAGAATTAGACCATTAGCGTAACAAAAGGGCCTTGAACCTTAACATTTTCAGTTTAAAAGAGGAGGTAGATGACGATACTTTAACCAAAGCCCAGACAGAATTACATAATAGATTACAAATTGAAACAACGTGTCTCACAGAAACATCAAGGTTGGGGAAATTAACTGAGAATAAAGGAAGACTGATCTGAATAAAGGTGAGCTCTACTGATCATAAGTATGACATACTTAGTAAAACCTCAAGTCTAAAAGGAATGAGAATATTTGTAAATGAAGATCTCATTCCAGAAGATCAAGCAGAATTAAGAAAGGAGGTTCAAAAGGTAAAAGAAGCTAGGAAGGAACGAAAATGGGTAATAATAAGAAATAGAAAAGCCTTTATTCGTGATAGAAACCAAAAAGATAGTATTAAATAGCAATTCAACATGCTCCGGATTCTTTCTTGGAACTACCGGGGTTTTCCATGGAACAAAGGCCCCAAGCTAAGTTGGATCTCAAATGATGTTGATATTATTTTTCCTGTTGAAACTTGGAAGCAAGAAGAATCTAAGGTCCCTAACATAGATGGCTTTACGCTATGGTCTACCCGGAACAAGCAATCCTCTCATAGAGGCATTGGGGGAATAACTTGATAAATTAAGAAGAACATCTCCTCCCATGCTAGGATTTATAAAAACGACTCTTACAACCAATATAGTTGGATAGAGGTCATTGACATTAATAATAAAAAGACCACATAGCAATATGTTATTTCCCCCCATCAATTCTAACTTCTATAAGAAGAAGAATCTATACAAAAAACTTTGATTTTCCTGAAATTTTTCCATGTTTCTCAAGTTGTTGATTTTTCTAATATTTTTAATTCCTATTTTATGCTTGCCTATATTTTCTATTTTTTCCGTAATAAATTTGATAAGTTTATTCTAGACACTTGGCTACATATTCCTTAAAACAATATTTCAAAGTTGTCCTTGAGGAACTAGATTGGGAAGCTTACATTTTGATTCACATTCCTACCATCTTATTTTTATAAATGTGACACTCAAATAGGCATTGATAAGTGGTAAGTAACTGTTTTCAACTTTATAGTTTTCAAATGGTGTTATTGCGTCCTATATCAAAATGAGAAAAGTAATAAATAAGAAATGAAATCACTTGTGTATTTTTTGGTTATAGTAAGGAGTTGAAGGCATTCTACTTGTATTCTCTAAGCATTAAAGAGATCATCACTCAAAGTGATGTTGTGTTTGAAGAGAAGTCTTCCCCTTCTTAGATTTTTCTACTCCTTCACATTTTCTTATGATTTACTAACGAATCTCTAGTGTTGCCTATTTCAAATGTCTATATAGTTTTTTGTTGAGGTAGATTTTTTTTGAGCCTCCTTAATATTTTCTTTATGAGCCTAAATCTTCTCATATTGGTGAGACTTGTTGAAATAAGTGGTCTACGAACCTCCATAACGTGTCTAGATTTTATGTTGGCGATGATTTGATTAGAAGAAACAAGAAAACTTCACTTGTATGTGCAAGGTCGTGGTTACATATGATACACAATTCCATGAAGAATCTCATGGAAAGCAAGAGTAGGTATTGAGAAAGGAAGCACATTATTGGACATAAAAGGATCTAAAAAATCAAGTTCTCTTTAGATGGAGGTATTGAGAAGCATAAATTTCACATAGTTGCTCAAGGACTATCTCAAAATGAATGCATCACTTAAACTAAATATTTGCTCATATTGCCAAGATGGGTACCATTTGAACTATGTTTCTATTAGTTTCCACTAGGAATTTCACCTAAATATTGCCTTTCTTAATGGAAATCCTCATGGTGGTATTTATATGTGTCATCCCCAATTTTTTTACTTGTCTATAAATAAATAAATATCTTTATGAGATTAAACAATCTTCCAAGGTATGGCTATGAGAAGGCTAACAAGGTGCTCATTGCTAATGGTTTCACCCATTGTCAGTAAAATACTAATATTTATATTAAGAATGTTAAATGTGATATTCTTATGTTTGTTCTATATATAGATGATTTGATTCTCATAGGTAGTAGTTTTGACATGATCCCTGACATAAACAATAAATTTGACCACATTTCATATCACTAGCATGGACTTGTTACTTATAAAAATGATTTTAGCTCGAACGGTTTGGTGAACAATTTGTTTCCCTAGTTGTGTGGGTTCAAGTCTCTCGAGACATGTTGTAACTTTCCCATTTGTGGCATTTATGAAATAGTTGTATCTAGTGTAATTTTGTATTTAGTGTAATTGTGGAAATCAATTCTTCGAAGTTACTAATCCTCTAAAAATTCTCATTCGAGTTAAAAAAAGAAAGAAAAGAAAAGAATAGAAAAGAAAAAGAAAAAGAACATGGGTATGTTACCTTATCTTCTTGGAATATAAGTTTTGCAACTTCATAATCGATTTTCTTTCTTTCTAAGAGTAAGTGTGCCCTTGATTTAGTGAAGATCTATTGTATGGAAGAATACAAACCTTGTTCCACTCATTTCCATCTCGAGTCAAGTTAATTTCTCAATGTACCTCTTTAAAATTATATAACCCTTTCTTTCAACAAATTGTGGGAAAATTCATTTATTTTGCTTATATCAAACTAAAAGTCATCTTTCTCTATTTTATCAATGTCATTTCTAAATACACCATAAGTCTAAAGGAAATTCATTGGTAAGGTGTAAAGAGGGTTCTTTGATTTATTAAGGTTACCTATGAGTTTTGGATTTAGAACTCATATTGCAGTAAACTATTTTGGTTAGACACATAAAATAACATTTTTTTTTGTAAGCTTCGGTAGGATCCTCTCATTTTCGAGTTTTTATATGTCCATTATTCACCCCATTTTCAGAGAGGGTAGCACAAGAATCGAACCCAAGATCTTCTGCTAGCTGAGACTTCATTTCCACAGCCATTGCCACTTGAGCTACCCCATGCAGACGACACATAAAATAACATTAGGTTATAGATTTTGATGAATAAATATACTTTAAGGTATGTCTATTCAATTGTTTAAGTTTGTTTACTTCATCCAAGTGATGATCTATTTACAATTTCTCTCTCTCTTCCATTTGGCCCAAATACAAAGGTGTTGTCATATTGGATGGGTGGTGGTGTGGATTTGGACATTAATGGATGAGCTTAGACTTTGTCATCATAAATTAATTGCACTTCCATGTCATAATAAAGGTGTCATTCATATTGCTTGTCATATAATATACCATTCAAGACCAAGCGTATTGAGAATTGTTAACATGATAAGCTACAATTTATCCAAAATCAGTTTATTCATCACAAATATAATAAGATTAAGAACCAAATTGCCAATTTTTTCACCAAACCTTCGAAAAATGCCAGGTTTTTTAAATCCCATAATTATGTTTGGATCAATAACGTTGTCAAGGTTAATACTTATAAGTCAATCTTATGGAGAATATTAGTGTAATGTGTGTAATGTTTGCATGTAGCCTTTATTAGTCATCTCATATTCCTAGTGGGGTTATATGTGTGAACCTTTATTAGCCAACTTGTGACCACACTGGTTGTTAATGGTTGACCTTGTGGTCTTGCATGTGTAATTAAGGCTAGGTAAAATATAGTATAAATAGTATAAACCCCTATAATTAGAGGGGTATCATGCTCCATTATGATCATCTTATCTTGTGTTATGTACATTCACATGTAGTAGATAACATATTTGGATAAAAAAGTTTCCTACTAATATGCGTGTATTATATTTTCCTCTCGTAAGCATTATGTGATCTCTTGATTCACTCCTCACACCAAATTTTTTATTTCAACACCTTCACCACAACACCTTTCTTGACTTTGTTTCACCCTTTTTTTACCTAAACTAAATAAAACACAGACGCGAACACAACTCTCTCCATAAATGTTCCCATCAATATGTTTTCTCCCTCATTTTGAATGCGAAAATCCAACAAACCCACCTAGACAATCTTTTAATATTACAATATTACCACCATTATCATATATTATTACATTCAATGTGAGATATAAATGGATTCACCATAATAATCTATCAAACTGAGCAATCTAACTTTCATACCCTTAGTGTAGAAAATGATTTTGGTTACCTATCATAACCATATAAATTAAATGGTTGGTAAAAGTTGATAGGCATCAATCTGTAATAAACATCAAAACAATTACTTCATCGTACATCTCAAGTTGATAAAATTAAAAAAAAAAAATCACAAGAATTAACTAAGCTATAACTTTATCTAGAATAATAATTATTACTATTAAAGATAAATAATTAATATATAATTTAAACCTATATACATTTTAAAAAAACGTGTAACAAGATTCTTAACCATGGAGATTTTTCTCCACTTTATCATCGATATTCTTATTTTGTAAATAGGGTTTGTTTGAATACCATGACTTATCAATACCAAATGCCCAAAAAAATAATTTCATATGACATTTTTTTTCACTAATGAATTTAATTAAAAGGGAAAAAAGACATAACTACTTTGAAATAAATCTCAGCCTTTGATTTTTGTATATTACTAAAACGATTTTGGAATATTCTATGAAATTTAAATCCCTACCATCCATCTAATAATTACAAATAAGTAAATTAAAATTATGGAAGCTGTATTCCAAAATAAACAAGGCTTATCGACATTATTAAAATGGGTAATCTATCATTTTTAATAAGAGCCTCTTCCCCACTTAAGTCATCATTATCTAAATTCTGAACAACTTTCCTCTTTTATCATACCTATGAGGACATCAATTGCTCATACTTTACTACTTTAATCTCCATGTTTTGATTTTTTTAACAAAAAGCTAGCCCTTCGTTTTTTAGTATTGACTTCAACTTTGGGCATATTATTTTAGTATCTTATGGAAAATCCTAACCCTCCTGTGTCCATGTTGTACCCTGAAATCAAAATTTCAGATTATGATCCCCCCCAATGTCTGAGCCATCCCCTTCCTCTTCAATGCCTTTGTCCCCACCTCCTCCCCCCACTTTATCATCCTAGAGAGTGGCCTGGCCCATTCCTTGGATCTCATTGAGGACAAGAGATAGATACAATTGACCTCCCAAAAATCACCTAAGTTTGGAAATGAAAGGATCCCAGTAGATTCCCTGAGCATTAGGCGGTCAATCATATTTTAAGTTTCTCTTGTCTGCCTCCAAACCATCTTCCGAAAAACCTAACGCTAGAACGATGAGAGTTCAATCCCAGTTAATGAAAGAAACATCAAAACCCCACAAGTAAGAAAGGAAAAAGGGAAAGAAAAGAAACTAATATATCTTGGAAGAACTAGGAGACATGTTGATCAATTATTAGCAGACAAAAGAAATTATAGAGGTATTTCCCTCCACCAATATTCCCCCAACATGAAAATGATCTCTTGGAATATTAGAGGCCTCGATTGCAAATGAAAATATAGGCTCTTCATAGAAAAATGGTTCTTTGAAAATCCCACATTTATGTTGTTATAGGAAACCAAATATTCAAGTGGTCTTATCAATAAGATAACCAACAAATGAGGTAGAAATTGCAAAAACCTATAGCTTTATATTCCTACGGGTAATTAGGTATACTGGAAATTATCTAGAATGCATAGGAGGCTCTCATTCTCAATGTGATTACTTCATATCGAATTCTCATGATCCAGTTACTTATTGTCTCTGATGAAACCTATTACCTATCAAACATTTATGGTTCCCACAACCAAAGGACAACCCTCTTTTTCTTAGATCTCTCACCAACACCAATAATATGCTATCTCCCACCCCCTAGATTTTAGGTGGAAACTTCAATATGATAAAATCCCTAGAAAAAAAAATTAAGTGGCATAAGAAGACTTATGTTGATTCCATTCAGTTTCAGGACACATTGGCAGCCTCCCACCTGGTGGATTTGGACACTACAAATGACACTTTTACTAGAATAATCAAAGAGGAGGAACCCAACAAGTGGCCTCCAAACTAGACGAGTTCTTAGTGTTAGAATCAATAATGAATTGGGATATCTTTAACTAAGAATTGATTCTCCCCATCCATAGATTGGATCATTGGCCTATTGTCTGAATATTGATATTAAAACTAGGCCCAAGAATAAACCCTTCTGCCTTGAGAAATTTTGATTTCATCATCTTAATTTTCAAGACAAAATCAAGACCTAGTGGAATGAAAATGTGACTACGAAACGAACCGTAATGTACAATATGTAATAGAATCTCAAATACATTAAACGAGAGCTCAAAGGCTGGAACAAATAGAAATTTAGCAACATTCTTTAAGAAAAGTAGAAACTAGAAATTAAAATGGAAACAATCCAATAGGAAACCATCCTCCATGGCAGATCGAAAGTTCTAATTAAAGAAGAAGAAATCACTCTCACCCAACTTGAGGAATGATGAAATTAAGAAGAATTATTATGGAAACAAAAATCTAGGATACAATCGCTTAGAGAGGGAGAACAAAATACATCATTTTTCCACAAATCCATGTTGCAACATCGCCACCACAATCACATCTCCTCTCTCAAAAACTAGGAAGGAATTACATTGCAAAAGCATCAATATATAGTCTAAGAGCTCAATAGATATTGTTAATATCTTCTCACATAACCCCTTTCCAATAGACAACAGGTGATCCAAAAAATCACAAAGCATATTCCTTCACTAGTAACAAGGGAACAAAATGATGTCATCCTCAAAGAAATATCGTTTAAAGAAGTGGAAGAAAATATCAAAGAAATACTTGGTAACAAAGCTCCTGGCCCAAATGGTTTCACGCCATAATTCGTTCAAAACTACTAGCCCATTATAGGGAAAGCCAAAATGTATGGTAAGTAATGGAATAATCTTGACAAACAAATTCCATCTTACCATCCCTTAATGCTACCTTCCTAGCGTTGGTCCTAAAAAGGCCAAGGTGGAGAAACCCAATGGTTACAAATCCATAGCTCTTTGAAATGCCATTTATAATACCATTCCCAAAATAATAGCTACTCGACCCAAACCATTACTTCCAAAGTTCATTTCACTATATCAAACGAGATATGTTAAAGGTCGTTAGTTCCTTGATGGAATCATGGTTTCTCATGAAACCATCCACTCCCTAAAGATATCAAAAAACCTAGGTATGATGCTCAAATTAGACCTCTGAAAGGCCTTCAACAAACTCAATTGGAAATACCTTTCCAGGATCCTTAAAGGCTTCAGATTCAATCAAGATTAGATTAGCTAGATCAACAACCTTTTATCATTGACCTTTTCTTGATCCTGGTGTTGTTGTTGTTGTAACACCCCTCCAAAAAATTTCCCATGCCTTGATTTTGGAGCCCATGTTCTATCCATAAGGACCCATCTTTCATTTTCATCAAGTATTTTGTTTGATATTGAAAACTTATCTTTGCATGCAGTGCATGAGTTGTTTTGACCTCAAATAAGCATTTTCAAACAGAAGCCATCTCCTACCCTGATCTTGCATCCATTGCCAGTATTCCCTCGTGGATTTATGCAATCCACTATCTCTAGAAATTGCGCAAGGCCTTGAGGATTACAACTGCGTAATCTTGGAAGGCAGGTTGTCATTGAGCTCAAAAATTGTGCTAAGCCTCCTCCTCCAGTCAGAAACTATGAAATGCATTAAGGAAATGAATTATGCAATCCCTTGATTACACAACCCTTTTTGTCAGTGTGAATTCGTAGTTTCTCAGAAAAAGATGAGTTTTCATCTATAGAAAATAGCGATTGCCTAATTAATGTTCGGTAATTTCCACAAGTTGTTAATTTTGATCTTAAGACAAGTGGCACTTTTACCTTGATTTTTGGCAAGCACGTCATAAACCATAACATGACTAGATCTATATAACATATGCCTCTAGAGCTCATTTTCACATTTGATCTTAGAGCTCTAGCCTTCCTGACAAGATCAAGGAACTTTCAGCAAAGTTTATAACGCTTTTCCAGGTAAGTTTTGTATGCACTGCTTTTTGTCGCTTTTTTTTTGTCACTTTTGTTGATTTTGCTTCTATGGGTGTTACTTTCTCTCTTTCTTTTCATATTAACTAGTATTTTAACTATTATTAGCTTGTACAAGTGTTGGTTTAGCCTATTATTCACATTTTCTAAGTGTCACATCAACTTCTTATTTTTTGCCCATCAGTAGTTGTTGTTGTTGGGTCATTTTATGCATGTTTGTTTTTCCTTTTGCATACTTGTTTCTGGAACTTAATTTTCCATTAGGGGAATTTTGAGGTCTAAAATCGGCCTCCTAAGGAAATTATAAAGTAATAGTGGAAATAATAAAATAAGACTAAATTACATCATCAAATTTTAAAGGGAAAAAAGAAAAAATTATTTTTTCAAGTCGTATTTTCAACTTATCTCCCAATGGGTTTAATCAAATTTCGAGTTGCAACACTCGTTGGATGTAGAATTTGATTCTTCATCCAATGAATACCCATGTTGCATAATTTCGATGGACCCTACTACACGAAAAATGAGAAATACATGAAAAACATGATTGCAATCACGTTTTTTCATATATTTCTCATTTTTCGTGTAGCAGGGCCATAAAAATATGCAACATGGGTACTCCTTAGATGAGGAATTAATTTTTGTATCCAACAAGTACTCATGCTTGAAATTTGAGTAAACCCTAGGGAGATAAGTTGAAAATACGAGTAGAAAAAGTAGTTTTATTATTTTATTACTTTTTAATATTTTTACTTCTTTACTTCAAAAATGGCGAATCATCCCCCCATGGTTGACACCATCATCTTGAATCCTATTGGTTCTTATATATTTTATTTTGGTTGTACATTTTTCCTAAGAGGCCCATTTTAGACCTCAAAATTCCCCTAATGACTATTTTATCTTCCCCTTAACTTGATCTACATCCCTTCCTTCCCCGGTGCTTAGATCTGTCACTTTTCTCTCTCCTTCCCGAGAAGATCTATGTAATCATGGCCAACACTTTCCCATCACAATTGTGCACTTCACAGTCTCAAGAGACAAGCTTTTTACTTTGCCTATGATACTATGCAATGCGCAATCACTGCCTTTCCCAACCGCACATTGCCCAATTCCAGGCCTTAGCTCTCAACTTTGGCCACTGAGACTGCATAATGCATAATCTATTCCTTCAATGTGCCCAGCTAGGATTGCACATTATGTAGTCTCAAGCCTTTAGTTGTCACTTTGTCTGTTGAGACTGCACAATGCATAGTTAATGATCCCAGTCTCTCACCCTCAACCCAAAAATTGCATAATATTTCATTTTAGTCTTTGATTTGTTGCCTTGATCTTTCTAAATAGACTATTTTTCTTAAGCTAAATTGTGTTTTACGCGAGTGCATCTTGTCATACATGTATTGGAACTATTTGAGGTTATCTCTCTCTATTAGTTGTTATCATCATGCCACCAAAGAGATCCGCCTCAAAAGACACCATAGAAAGAAACATCGTTGAAGTAACTGAGAGTACTCTTATTACCATGTCATTTCTTTCAGACACCTAACTCTTCATTGAGAAAGATTCAGATATTACATGGCACACAATAAAATATGTGTTCACAACAATCAATTACAAAGCAGATCTTGAAGATAGACAAGTTTATATTAATGTCCAGAAGTTAGGATTACATAAGGTTGCATGTAGGTTCCCGACCTTTCCTTGCACGTATATTATCAAGTGGATCTTGTCACACACAAATGAAAAGATCATGATCCTCTGTAGTGCCAGTAGACAAAGGCTTGCCTCATTCATGGCACATGATTTTCAACTTATGTATCATTTTCTTATGCCAAAATTTTACATGGATTCTCACTTCTATGCAGTCACCAATTACCTGATCACTAAAGATGTCATCAAAGGTTGGGTGAAAGAGCCATCCAAATTCTACCAGACACCCAACAACACTTATAAGACCAAATCTCTCATAAAATCATTCGAGTACCTGATCGTTCTATGTTGTCAGAACTATGGTCAAAAGAGTACTAAGACCTTTCTCAAAGGTTGGGAATTTTTGCTACATCAGGTTGTGAATGAAGGGAAAGCATTCAATTGGTCGTACATGTTGGATCAGCAGTTGAAGATCCATGTGAATAATTCCAAGAACCCTCTTAAGGGTAAGCAAGACAAGTTTTACATGTCTGCTTACTTGCTAGATGCAATATGTGTTCATAACTCTTTTCCTGGCATGATTTGGACTTGGTCACCAAAGGAGCATGCTTACATATTTACTACAAGTTACCTTTAGAGAGAATTTATAGAGGGGTCGTGGAAAAGATGATTGGCATTCCTCATACCACTGTACAAGATGATCTTTGAGGAAGAGCCACATTGCATGTCCCGTGAGGCGATGGAAGCAATAGTAGAACTTTCCAATTAGTTTGCCCCAAGTGAAAAAGAGGAAATTGCTCCTCTTGATGAAGGTCTGGTGATGGATATATACAACATGACATATGATGAGGTACATAAGAAGATCATACAGGCAAGAAAGAAACTTCCCCGACGATCTCACATATCCTGCTTTTATCAAAGAAAAGGTGCTAGTGATGGATACCAGTAAGAATCCAAAAGTTATTGTTGTAGCGAACTTGGCCTTCATAGGAGCCTCCAAGCCAAATAAAAAATATTTGATGGCCGAGAATAGATAGATGGCAAAGAAATTAGAGGATGCAAGGCATAGATTGAACAACTCTAGGAAGAGTTCTAGAAAGCAGCTCCCGCACAGGTGTATTTAGAAGAACTCAAGGAAGCCATAGTTGGTGAAGTATTGACTTTGGGAGAAACCATGAGGAACCTCTATGAGGAGTTAGTCACCATGCACAAAGCATTTTTCAGCTTACACGACATGCAACAAAAATGTAAAGAGAATGTTAAAGCTCTCAAGGTTGTTGATACAACCATTATTGTTGTGCATGAGCGGGGAATGTAGTATAGAGGAGCACCTCCTGAGTTGGTAAATAAGACAAGGCAACAATCTGATTTGGAGAAAGCGGAAGTTCAAATGCTTATACAAAGCAACAAACAACTCACTCTTTCATTGCCAACATTCAGGCCTCTTATTCATGATTGTGTCATAATGTGGATTTCATGGTGAAGTCACATAAGATCCCTTCAGTTGGCATACTCACCAAAGCTTAAACCAGAAATAAGGTTAGACAAGAAGTTGATGAGCACTTGGACCAATTCAGGCAGATTGCTACCAAGGGAGATCTAGAGCTTAACAAGCATGATCTATAGAAGCACATTGGTGGCCCTACCAAGATCAACACCATGTTGTTTGTGTTGAAGAAGGAAACTCAAATTGGCTCCAAGACCATGTAAACATATACAATGGAGGCTATAGTATGCTTCCAGCCTAATCCCATCGCAAAGTTTGGGGAAATCATCACATAGTATAAAGCTTGGCATCGCTATGTGACAGAGAAGCTACAAGTTGTAGTGGTTGAGCTAGAGTTTCCCCAAATTCAAGATTAATATGTTGGTTGTCTCATTAGGTTTGTTTAGTTGACTCTACCCAATTTTTTCTTATATGGGTATTTGTAATATTGTATTTAAAATATTTTTGTAAGTGGAAGTCAATTTTGGAATATGAAGTTCATATGTAAAAGAAGTCAAAGAGTCACGAGGGAAGTCAAAGAGTCACAAAGGAAGATGGATAGTCATCTCATATGTTATAAATATATCCTCATAACTCACGTAAATGGATTTTGGTCGGTCTTTTGGTTGAGGATCAAAAGTTAGGGAGTTTTATTGAGAGCCTTGTCTTCTCCTTTAGCATAGAAAGATTATCTATCTTTGGAGGAGCGGGTGTTGGCTTTATGTCCAACTCTTGTGACTAGTGATTTGTCAAATTTATATGTATGTTTAGAACTTTCACTTTAATAAAATCTCAGAGCCTACATGTCTTCATGCATATGTCGTGGATGTAGTAAGATTATTCTTGTTATGTTTATGATGTGTTATTTCATTTACGCTAATGCTTATGAACTACTTTGTTTTCCTTAGTATGAATCATGTTTAATGTGTGTTGTTATGTTATTTCGATCATGGTTATCTTGTGAAATATTTTGAAGGTTAACTTATGATTATTTTACCACTCATGTGTCCCTTTCAAGCAAAGTACTATTACAGGCATCCAAGGGTCCCACTTTCTTTTCCTTCGGTGTGATAGAACTTCTCATGCATTACACTTGACACTTCACAAAGTTTTATACACTTGGTTCGCCAAAGTTATTTAAACATTATTCTATGTGATTATTGCAGCCAAGACACGCCCTTAAAACCCATTACTCCAGCAACCAATTGTATTCTGTTTGGGGCTCCTACTCCAAAGAGTGTGGGATCCAATTGGGGCTTCACATTGGGGAGACCCCCTTGCACCAGTTGGTAACTTCCAACATCGTCAATGGGTTTTGGTGCTAGAAAGAGGACAAGATGACAAGTTGAGTCCGTGAAGTCTGTTTGAATCTTCCTTATCCTTCAAATGGATTCTTCCCAAATCCTGACCCCAACATTTTTTTCAAGATTTGCAATTTTGAAGGTGCCCTCAAGGATAATTCAGGACTTGTCAAATCTCAAGTTTGATGGCGGGGGTTGAACAACCATTCTCGAGCACATCGCTCACTTTCCTGAATTTTGCACTTATTATGAAATTCACTATGAGGACACTGCTTCCAGGTTATTCATCCTTATATTTGAAGCACGTGTTAAAGAATGGTGTTACACATTTCCAACTGCTTCCATTCACTCTTTTGAACATCTTGTCAAAGAGCTTCATCGTGCCTTTGACAGGTACTATGACTATGAATCTGTTTATAAGAAAATCATTCATCTTAGAAAAACACTTGATGACTCCCTCGAATATTTCACGATTGTTTTATTCATTTCTGTTACAAAATTTCTGAGGATGATATTCATTGGAATTTTATTAAATATAAGTTCAAGTATCTTGTTCACATTTCGGTGAATCCAGTGGAATATGAATATTTCGAAAGTCTCCTAACATATTATGGGTTATGGAGCTCGTAAATCCGCAACGGAAGAATTTGTTTTTCCAATTGACTCTTCGTCTTCCCATCAAACAACCCCATGTATGTAGGTTGACGTTGGAGAACTTGAAAGTCCATTCGTTAATCTACCACCGTTTTCTCCCACCCCTTATGTTCAAAACTCAAATGGAAGTTTTGATTGTGAATATGATTTTATCCGTAATGTTCTTTCTCCTCATCCTCCATCTGTTGGTTCTTTGGATCCTCTTGATCTTCAGTTGTCTTATCCACCTGTTGTAATCACTTCTTTTGGTTCTCATGAGGATGAAATTTAGGATGGAGTTAGTGTCAACCGAGAAACTTGCGATATCATTCATTGTGACTGTGTGTGAGATCTTGATTTGAACAATAACTTGTGATGAAAGATGATTTTGCTTCTTTCTCATCTCTTCCTCATTATCCTAACATTTTTCGTGAACTTGTCACATCTTTCGATGAGTTAATCTTCAAGAATGATCACAATCAAGAATTGTGCAATGTTAGTTTTATATCAAAATAGGGTGAGAAAAAAAATCTTCTCTTTGCGATCTCTCTCATCCATCATCTGATCAGTTTGAAGAAATAGAAAGTGAAATTCCTCGTTTTCAATCTGCCCCTCTATGATTCATCAGATCATGAAGATTATGTTTTTTCAAATGAAGAAATTGTTGATCATGGCTATCATGATCTATTCAATGACTCGTCTATTAATTACTTTGTATTTTCCATTGTTGATTATTCTAAGCCATTGTTCTTTGATGATCTACCATCTAATGTCTTGGAACAACTGCAAGTTGTCGAGGCACTTCAGCTTGCGTTGATGATTATGCCAGGTTCTCGCAATCTAGATGCTAGTCCCAAACATGATCAGTGTTATTTTTCTTTCAAGAATCCTCATCAGTTGATTGTGAAAGTTGAAAATCAATCTATATCAAAATCTCCACATTCTTCACTTGTCTTTCATGACCTATTGCTCCATCATTAGAGGAATCATACTTGGCAAGCCCGTTTGGAAAACACAAGTTTTTTGTTCTCTTTATGTTTTCCAAGTTTGAAAGTTTGAAAGAATGTTTTAGCATGAAAACTTATTGCGAATTGTCTGAAAACCATAATGCATTAACAGAATGCCTGGCATATGCTTTCTTGTTATATTTTACTGCTTGTGCTATCAGTGTTCGGGTCTTGCAACATTTTGTGTTTTATATTACTTGTCAGTTGTTATTCTTGATAACCTTTCTTGTTGAGGATGCCCTTGCTCGTACAAGTCAGCTTATGCTTCAATGTGAGACTAGCCTAGCTTTGCTTAGTTTAGGGCTAGGGTCAGTTTATTTTAATTGTTTTGCTTTGATTTGCTTTTGTCTCACCCTTTCTTTCCTTTCCATTGTAATAAAGTTATGCATGAGACTGTCTTAAGCTTCTGAAGCAAGCATGGTGAAGTTCAAGAGGACATTATATGATTGTCAATGCTTGGATTTTTGTTTATTCCTTCTCCTTCCATGGGCCCTACATCTTTTAGTCAATGATGCCCTGATGGAAAATACATTCTTTCTCGGAAAGAGCTTTAGTGGAATTGTGATGCTTGAATATATATAACTAGTACCATCTTCTCGAATCGGTTTTTTTGTTTGGTCAGTTTTGTTTTGTCAACTAAGTCGAGTAGAGTAAGGAGGGGAGTAAACTTAAATAAGTGGAATGTATTTCAGAGGTGTTATATATCCTTATCTGAAGAGACAAGCTCTTCTGCTCTTAATAAGTCGGGATCCCTCTTCCGCCACATGAAATCAGTAAGTGTCGATTCACAATTCTATGAATAAAATATAAAAAATAAATAAAAGGTGAAAGAAGAGAAAGGCTTACTGCAGAGGGAGGTGAAGCAAGCAACTCCATTGGGGCACTGTCCAAGCTTATTGGAAGCAGAGAAATGTTTGTGTACTTGAAATGACTCCGTCAAGGCACTGTCCAAGCCTGTTGGCAGCGGAGCAACACCAGAGATGAAAACCAAGACTTAGATAATCATCTCCCACTTGTGTATCTATATTCTCATAATCCCCAATCGAAAAAGCTAAGTTTGACTTGTGTTTGTTAGTGTGCCAACAATGAAGAAAATAGTAGGAACTATATTTGTAACTCAAGCTAAGCAAAGAAGCTTTGGTCATCGATGAAATGAACAATACTTCCAAAAGAGTTAGACCTAATTTACAAGAGATAAGACCCATACAGAGAGCTAAAGTTATCCTAGTGCGTTGCCAAGTGTTGTAGCTGCTACAACACCCCTCCAAACTTTTGCCCATGTTGTTTTTGGAGCCTACTTTCTACACACTAGGACCCCTCTTTCCTTGTTGTCAAGTATTCTCTCTGATATTGAAGACTTATCTTTGCATGAAGTGCTTGAAATGAGTTGCTTTGACCTTAACTAAGCATTTTCAAACACAAGCCACTCTTTCCCTAATCTTGCATCCGTTGTCGATCTTCCCTCATGGAACTGTGCAATCCATCGTCTTTGGAAATTGTGTTAGGCATTGAGGATCACAATTGCGCAATATTGGAAGGTAGTCAATCATTGAGCTCCAAAATTGAGCTAAGCCTCCTCCTCCAGTGAAAAACTGTGAAATGCACTTAAGCAAGGAATTGTGCAATCCCTTGATTGTCCAACCCTTTCTATGAGTGTGAACTCGCAGTTTCCCAGAAAAAAGTTGAGTTGTCATCCCTAGAAAATATGGATTGTTGTTCAGTAAGTGCCACAAGTTGTTAATTTTGATCTTAAGACAAGTGGCGTTTATTTATCTTAAGACAAGTGGCATTTTTCCTTGATTTTAGGCATGCACATCATAAACCCTAACCTGACTAGATCTATATAATAGATGCCTCCAGAGCTCATTTGCACATTCGATCTTAGAGCTCTAGCCTTCCCAATGAGATCAAGGAATTTTCGGCAAAGTTTATGGTGCTTTTTTGGGTAAGTTTTGCATGTGTCACTTTTCATTGTTTTTTATGTCGCTTTTGTCACTTTTTCATCTATGGATGATATATTCCATGTTTCTTTTCATATTAGTTGGAGTTTTAACTATTATTAGCTTTTACAAGCATTGGTTCAATCCATCGTTCACATTTTCTAAGTGTCGCATTAACTTAATGGTTTTTGCCCACCGATAGTTGTTGCCACTCGGTCATTTTATGCATGTTCATTTTTCCTTTTGCATGCTTGTTTTTGCAACTTAATTTTCATTGACCTATCTTCCCCTTATAGCCCGATCTGCATGGGTCCCGGCCCCAACACTCAAATCTATCAATTTTCTCTCTCCTTCCTGGAGAGATCTATGTAATCATGGGCAACAATTGCCCATTACAACCGCACAAATCACATTCTCAAGAGACAAGATTTGTGCTTCGCCTCTAAGACTACACAATGCACAGTGACTGGATTTCCAGACTACGCATTGCATAGTTCCAAGACTCTTTTGAGGAAATGTAAGGAGATCTAGGGTGATAAGTGGTGTTGCCCACTACTAACCCTAAAAGAACCCCCTAGCATTTTACAAGCTATCAAAACAAAAATCAAGGAAAGATTCTCCACTTGAATTCTTCTTAGAATTTTAAAAATTGGGTATATCTAAGAATAATATAAAGAGAAAGCACTTTCACCACTAAATAAACACATTTGCACATATGCATTCAACACATAAATCTGCAAGACATGGAAAGAACCATTGACAAATCATTACTCATACATAGACCCTAGCCATGAAACATTTATCAAACATGAAAAATCACCCACAAATCACTTCGACAAGAAGTCTCATTAGCTATTCATCTAAAGCTAAGTATATGAGTAGACACATAGTGATATATCTCCACAATTAACAATGATCCGAAGGAGGTCAGTGCTTCCTCTATTCATAAGAGGGGAAAAACACTCTTCATCTACAAAAGTTAATATCCATTAAAATCCCTAAGAACCACTTATACATCCAGATACAAGGTGGATAGGTGTAGATCAACCCCCAAAAATGCCTCTACAATAAAGATAAAGTGTTCAATCAAGTCATCCTCAACAAATGCTCCATAAACATCACACATATGGGAAAGTGAACTAATGAGGATAATGTCTCCTCTGACCTAGTGCAACAATGTTCCAAAAGGTTTGTTTCCACTAAAAGGTGCAACATCTCGCTCCAAATTTATGTCTCATCCTAAGAAGGTGCCAAATCATCATCCATAATACTAGATCTATTCAAGAATAGTCATAATCATAATAAAGGTGCAATGTTTTCAAGCCAGAGCATGAATCCAAACAAGCGGCTCCATGACCTTTCCAAAGACATATGTCATTATCATCCAGTGTTATGTCATCATGAGAAGGCTCAACATCCTCCAAAGGGTGCAACGCTAACTAGGGGTGGCATGCCCTTGATAAACTCATCATCCTCCCACAAGTATATATATCTTCAATGAAGCATGTAAAAAATATTATCCATTCCTGTGAAAGCCCATGTTTATACAAGCATCATAATTAAGTAGGCACTCAAAAAAATCAAGTGAGATCACCCAACATGTATACAAGAGTTAATGTGACCTAAAAAGTGAGTCACATTTAATACAAAAAACACTTATGCAATTTTTCAACTTTAGGTATGGGGGGTATCATAGAACTCTATTAAGATGGACAATCGCCAAGCATAGAGTATTTCCCAAGAAATCGGTCAAGGTGTAAATGTTAATGGCAATGGCATGAATTAGGGTTTACTTCATGGGAATGGATTCTTTGACATGGTGATGTTCATCTCCATCAACACCTTTGTCAAGGGAGTGCTTTTTGCATTGAGCTATCCTTTCTTCAACATTGTGTCTTTCCACCCCTTTTCTAGTCTTTTTTTGTTATTATTTGTTTTGAGTCCCCCATTTGATGTATATGCATTTCATTGCATGAGGGTTGAGATAATATAATGAAGTCCTATTTTTAGTTATGCATGCCTCACATTAGGACTTGGGCCAATGGCATCATAGTGGGGTGGGGGGTAATGCTCAAGCTTCTATCATTTGACTTATTACCCCTAATTACCCCTAATAATGAGGAAATTATACCTTCAAAACTTGAATTGTTCCCTGTTTCAAACAAAGGCAGATAAAATTGAAACTTTTCTTTGAGATGAACTCCTAAAATTGAAGGACATTCACTCACATTAGCAAACTAACAAATAATATTATGCAGTGAAACACATGCAAAGACTCCCTACACTCTCAAATTGAGTGCCCCTTAGTAAGGACATTTCCCAACATTTTTGGATGGCACATTAAGAAACATGCAATGGGATTAGCATATCAAGAAACATACAATCTACAATAGGGCATTAACACCAAATAATATACATACAATTGGGTATTAACCCGCATATTAAGAACATGTAATGGGATTAACATATCAAAAACACAATATACAATAGGGCATTAACACCAAATAATAAACATACAATTGGGCATTAACCCCAAATGATAAACATGTCAAAAAACACACAATATACAATAATATATAATAGGGCATTAACACCAAAACAATAAACATACAATGGAGCATTAACTCCAAATGATAAACATATCAAAAAACACATTATACAATAATATATAATAGCGCATTAACGCCACAAAATAAACATACAATTGGACATTAACCACAAATGATACGGATGGTACTCAAACAAATGGTAGCCTTCAACAACCCAAACTCACCCCAAGTTTCTAGGGGACTTCTTATATTATTGAAATAATATACATACAATTGTGTACTAATCCACATATTAAGAAAAATGCAATGGGATTAACATATCAAAGAATATACAATATACAATAATATAGAATAGAGCATTAACACCAAATAATAAACATATAATTAGGTGTTAACCCCCAAATGATAAACATATCAAAAAACACATAATATACAATAATATAGAATAGCACATTAACACCAAATAATAAACATACAATTGGGCATTGACCCCAAATGATATAGATGGTACTCAAATAAATAGTACACTTCACCATCCCAAACTCACCCCAAGCTTCTACAGGACTTCTTATATTATACAATTAAGTATTAACCCTCATATTAACATGCAATGAGATTAACATATCAAAAAACGCACAATATACAATAAGGCATTAACACCAAATAATATGCAATGAGATTAACATATCAAAAAACGCACAATATACAATAAGGCATTAACACCAAATAATATGCATATAATTAGGCATTAACCGCAAATGATAAACATATAAAAAAAAGCGCATTAACACCAAATAATAAACCTACAATTTAGCATTAACCCCAAATAATACATACTTCTTATATTATTGAAAAGCCTTAAAGCCATGCTTTCATAAAAGGATATAAATGAATATAAAATTAAACATTCCATAATATGTCTACGCTCGAAACCCTTTTTTTACAACTAATAAATATCACAAATATACCAACCCACCATTTTCATGTGTATATCATTGTGCGAGTACTGAAGCATGAACTGTGCAAGTTGAATTGTGGACCGTCCATTTTCATGTGTATTTCATTGTGAGAGCACTGAAGCAAGAACCCTGCAAGTTGCATTGTGGAAGCCAAACCATGGCCCTTACGTATTGTAAATGTTAGATGAATTATGAGAGAAATTATATTATGTATCATTTATTATGTGTTTATTTTATCGCATGAAGTTACATATAGATGTATCAATTATTATTTATGTAGCATTTAATATGTATCGGAATTGTGATTGATACAATGATTATCATTTATATATTAAAATCTTTAGTATTTCAGACTGGTGAAAACAGACGTTAGAACTGCCAACCAGCTTTTTATCTCTATGGCAATAGCAATCTTCCTTTTCATCTTCCATGGGTTATCTCTCTTTCCATTACCAGTATTATTTGTACAATATCCAAAGTCTAAAGTCAATATTCACGTGTTTTAACACACTCGCTTTTCCATAATGTTGCTAATTCACCATTCCTATTGTTTGAGCCTCACAGTTACTAACAAAATGAGTCCAACTATCCGTGTCGGATGCAATTTAAAGATGTCTGTAATGCCAAAAGATCTAATTATTATGTATATATAATATATACAAATGAAATTACCACAACACTCCGTGTCGGATGCAATTTAAAGAGTCTGTAAGGCCCAAAAGATCTAATATATTATATATTAGTATGAGATGTGTAGTGTTATATATAATTCTCCTTTGTGGGAAAATTTGAATACGAAACTTGTTATAACTTATCATATTGAATTAAGGAAAAAAAAAATTATCTTGCATATCCAAAAGAAAAAGAAAGTCGTAAAGATTGTTCAACTCTTTATTAATTGGTTTGTGTCAAAACTGAAAGGAAAGATATCTATGGCTCACAAAGCTCTCCTGTATTTATTATAACTGCTCAGAATATCAATACAGTAACTATGCTGAAACGAGAACATTGTGTCTGCTGTAATATTGACAGAATATATCAAGCTTCCCTCTTCCACTTTCTTTATGTCTCTTTGTAATAAGCCTAGCTGTCAATAAAGTAGAATAACTACAATGATCTCAAGCCGCTACCTTCTTTGCAGTGACAGAGTTGCAAATAGTGGCAAATTCTGGCCCCTGTTGGCACCAGTAAACACCAAATTTAGAAATGCAAAGTAATTCTCTACAATAATTATTTCATAGCTAGATCCAGAAAATAAAGAACTGACTATTGCTTAACAGCCGCTACTAAATCATATTTAAGTAATGAACGTAAACAATTTCTCATAGTCAGCACGCAAAATTAATCAGGTTATGAATTTGTAACAAATACTAGAACACTGGCTCTGATAACAATTCGATCAAATTTAAAATAGGGTGAATATGGAAGGAATATTGCATTAATGCATCAAAAGAGATTTAATTACAAAATTTCACAAGATCCAAACAAATTCAATTCCTAAAACATAACAAAGCAGGTACCCGCACAAAATAGGAATACCGTCTAGTCATATTTTTCTTCTTGTTGTATGAGATCACCCTAAACATTCAATTACGTAAACGAAACTTATCGCCATCATCGAGATCAAGTTTCTTTCCGTTACTGGGATGTCTCACTGATTAGCCATAACCTGTAGGCCTATTACGAAGTAATCATAATTGCTTTGGGTATCCGTGATTTCTTAACTATTACCACTTTAACTAACAAAAGTTATATTGTGATACCCAATGAGGAACGATTCGTCTACATCTGATACATCACAATGAAACAGTACCACTTTATTCGACCCTGCTTTACAGAAAAAAAAAAATGTTGATATATATTAAAATTATTGAACATAACTGGTTTCCTTCACCATACATATTCATTTCAAAATTCCAAATTCTCTAAAAGGTTCACTTCTGCTAAACCTACTGCTCAGATATTCTAATTGTCGACATAGGTTTGCTTTCGTGACAACAGCAAAGACATTTTTCCTTGATTCATGGCTAAAATAGTCAATAGAGTCTCTAGGATAATAAAAGATTCAAAGAACCTAAGATATTGCTGTCGCTCGTGCTATTCTTACTCACTGAACTTGCTAAGTGTTGTTTTACAGCCAGAATCTAGCTTATTTAGTTTTAGCCCAGCAGTTAAACCAAAGAGGTATGATTGCTTCAGGAACCCTATTACACATGTGAATATTGTTAACAGAGTCGTATCAATATTGGCTCATACTCAACAGCAGAAAAGGTGAACCTAATGAACTATACCAAACCTATATTAATTAATAAAATATCAGTTGTTTAAATCTTTTAAATTCTGCATCAATGATGTTTTAATCAAAATCTCCCAAGCTCCCAAAGAAACCAATCAATTCCATACAAATATAATATTTCATCCCAAACCCTTGTGGTGTAGACCAGTTGGTTTGTGTGGGGTTTAGTCTCCATCAGGTCTAAGGTTCAAATCTCATGGGGAGAGACTGAGGATGGAAGTCACCTTTGGGGGCAATTAAACTATCCCAAACTGCATCCAAGCTTAGCGGAGCTTTGCACAATCCTGGTGACAGCATCTGACTGGTGGGAAGAACATTCCAAGTTCTTCCATCCAACGTTGGGGCTGGCCCCGGCCTAGGCTAAGAGTCCAACCAGATTGGATAAACGAAGCAAGGGATGAATGGAAGAATGACAAAGGAGTGTGGGCACTCATTCAATACCTACAACAAGATCCCAGTACATCTAATACATTTAGTTGGAAAAATGATTTGTTATGGTACAAAGATCGGTTATACCTATGTAAGAATTCCCAAGTCAAACAAAATATTCTTAGGGAATTGCACACCTCTCCCTTAGGAGGGCACTTAGGATTTCTAAAAACCTACCACAAGGTTGAGAAGGAATTTTTTTGGGATGGCCTCAAATCGGAATCTAAGACTAGTTGTAAAAAAAGATTAAAATAAATAAATAAAAATCTTTCATCCATAGTTGTCAGTCTTCTTTCATTCTATGGGAGTTTGAAAATAATAAAGATATAGTGCTTCTATTCAACCCAAGGGCAACCAAGGATTTTGTCTCAACTCTGGATGAATATATTTTTTAGCCTCCATATCCTCACCAATATTAGACTTTATCTTTTCATTTTCACCCACCATCTGCTTACCAATTTTTATCACATTGCCCTCTAAAAGGTTGCTAAAGTTAAACATATTTGCGCAACCATTTTTGCACCACCATTAAGTAACTACTAATACAATCTGGTAAACTAATAGCTATGGCCATTGAACATTAACATTGATGAACATTAACATTACCTTTGTGATGGTCTTTCATCATGACATCTAGTTTGCATCAGCATCCTGCATGCATATTGACACATCTCCCGAAGATGTATATTGTCATGGGTCTCTTTCTTTTTCAGACTCCATCACAGTGTTCATATCTTCCATGGAGATATCCTAGTCAGATCTTCTTGGAGATCTCTTCCTTCCTTTCTTCACACATTTCATTCTCATGAGATTTCAATTAGAGTTCCTTAATTGTAGTCAACCACCTCATACTTCATATGACGACATATTATGTTGATTTTATCTAGTGAATGTGTGACCCATGCATTCCTACATCCCCTTCAGGGAGGAGACCCTTTCTTCTGATCGTGCTCTTAAGATAGAGAATCGGTTCATGTTACATGTAACCTAAGTCACTTGACACATGGATTCGGGATTCGACGGATACAGGGATTCTAGTGTCGGATCCAGACACGTTGACCCCCCCGAACAAGACACGTTTGGATACGTTATATATTATTATTTATTATTTATATATATAAATATATATATATTAGAAATTATATATTTCTTACACAAACTCTGATTCATGATACAAATTCATTGATTTTGAACGTAGATCTTCATCTAGATGTTAAGTTTTACTGTTTACAAAGTAAGTTAGTAACATTATGGCATGTTGCATGCATAGTACATACAAAAT
Organism: Pinus taeda; assembly: GCA_000404065.3. NCBI lineage: Eukaryota > Viridiplantae > Streptophyta > Pinopsida > Pinales > Pinaceae > Pinus > Pinus taeda. Next base: position 132,055 of record APFE030471844.1, read on the forward strand.
TCAAATCCAATTGTAGTTTGTAACATGTCACATAAATGATAAATCATAAACTCTGAATTCATAATACATATTCAATTCATCAATGATCCAATAGGAGAAAGACAAGTTAGTAAGATAAAGACACTGACAGTTGTAGTTTTCTCATCAAGTCATCAAAATCAAAATATATTACATAGGTAGTGCAATACCAATGACAAATAAAAATAGAAAATACAAAACAACTACAAGTATACAAGCTTCAACGCAGTAAGTAGCTCATGGCTCGGAGTCATCAATCCACATAGTCATCATCAAAATCAACATCATTGTCCTCATCATCATGCTCACCACTGCTCTCCTTTGCTGCATCCTCCTCCCCTGTATCCAAAATCGTCTCTACATCAGCTGGTGTGGAGGATGACCCCTCTACAGTATCACCATCATCAAATCTAACAGGCTCTAGCACTAAATATTGAGATCCATGTTGGCCAATGCCAACTAAACACTGTTGTCTAGACCCATATCATTAGAAAAGACATCCCACATCTTTGTCTTTCCCTTCAACCACTCTTCCCTCTGTCTGTAAATAAGACGAAGGTTGGTGTGCACATACACCATTCTTTCTGCCCTGGACTGCTCAAGCCTACTCTTCTTAACACTATACAAATTCCCATATGTGCTCCAATTCCTCCCGCAACAAGCAGATGAAGTCACCTGAGAGAGGAGCCTCATGGGTAACTACTGTAGAGGAGGGCTTGTTGCCCAGTGATTTTCCCACCAAGAATAGGGCTTCTTAGCCCCCCTATCTCTAATTAGATCATATCCTGCAAATCGACCAATCCCAGTAGAAAACTCTGCAAAGGCATCCTCCACCTCATCAACCAATGTTCGATCCTGAAAAACCCGCTTGAATGCATCTTTCCTCCCCTGTGAGATTTCACCATCCATGTGAGGAGGGAATATGCGGGAAGGTCCACCATTCAACCACTCATGGTTGTAGTATTTTGGGTTCAATGAGTGAGCCAAACAATGTAAAGGTGTGCAATTTTTGTCCCATCTGGTAACAAGAATATCTTGTATAGTGGTGAAGAAGACCTCTGGTGATGTCTCATACCCAGGGCACTCACTCTGTAAAATAATGCTCCACACAAACTCAATCATGGAATCCCATCACTCATAAACCTCTCCTAGGTTGGTTTGGTTTGTATTTGTAAATCGAAGCAAAGAAATGATAAGGTCCATGATCTGAATAACTAGATCTATCCTCAACCACCAAGAATCATCTAGCATTGTGTTCTTCACTCCTGTCTTTCTCCAAAAAGAACAAAACTCTAAAATAACCATGGCCCCAAGAGCGGTCTTGACCTCCCTCAACCTCTTCCACATGATGAATGAAGAGGCAAATCATCTACCCGCAATCTTCAACAATGATAGATTGTTGTACTCCTTGTAGATAGTGAAGGCATTTGTATGATTTTGTACAAAGTTACAGATATGTCGTGCATCCTCAATAATGTTACCAATCCAAAGCACATCAGAAGCAATAGATTTTAGTGCTAAGTTCAATGAATGAACAATGCAAGGTGTCCAAAACACCTGTGGATATTTAGCTTCCACATATCATCTCCTTTTATGAGCAAGAGAACAAGCAACTAGAGGTCAAGCAGGAATTGAAGCAAACCAAGTACATCAAGGCAAAGAGGGAGGCTGAGAAGGCTAAATTTCAGCTTGACGAGGCTTATGGAAATTATGGAGAGCCTGATGATGAACAGGGACAAAGAAAAAGGTGAAGAACAAGAGGATTGAAAAAAGCCTTAGTGCTTGAAAGACAAAAAGAGGCAGAATTGGAGGAGCGGCTCACTCTAGATGAGCAATTAGTTAAGGACATAGATGAGAACAAAGAGTCTTCGCTTGAGAAAGTGAACACACAATTGGAGACCCTCTTGGGCAAAGCAAACAAAGATGTTGAGATACAAAGGAAGATGGCCAAGTATTATGCAAGGAGAAACCAAGTGGCAAGGAGTAAGCTCAAAAGAGCTCAAGAGAAAATTGACAAATTGACCAAAAAAGAGGAGAAGAGGAGACTTCACATACTTCTTGAGGCATCCCTACATGCCTCTAACCTTTGATCAGTCATAAAAACACATTTTTTGGCATGTTGAACCATTTTTGAGCTTGAAGGAAGTTGTTGTGTTTTTTAGTGCAATTTTTGCACAGTCATGGAAGGCAAATGCATAGTGCCTTAGGCGTTGCGCTCTTTTTTGAGGCATCTAATCATCAAAAGGTCAGCGTTTTTGGGTTTCTAGTGATGAGTACATACACCATGTACTTTTTCTAAGGATTTGGAGGAGAACTGGTTGGTCAAAAGGTCAACAAACACCCAAAAAATGACCTTTCTACCCTCTTTTTGCCCTGGGCGCTGAGCAATGTTGGGATATTTGGTTTTTGACTGGGCAAATGATATCCAAATTCAGAGTTCAAGTTGTTCTGTAAAGTAGACAGGCAGAGCTTTCCAACAAGCAATTGTGGGCCCAATTTGGACTCAGGAAGGCCTCCAAAAGTACAGCTAAAGTTGAAGGTTGCGCCTACACGTTTGACACTTTGTCCAGATTTTCACTGTTTCGTCTCAGTTTTCACTTTCACCTGGGCAAATCATGAATTTATCTATGTAAATGATGAGTTAAATGAAATTATCATGTTTCTAATACTTAATAGGGTAAATACATTAGGTAAATCAAGTTCATGAGGTGTAATGAATCAGTTTGCTTGGATTAGGGATGAGTCACTTTGACTGCCCTATTCTCTTGTTATCAGTTCAACCTTTCTTGGATCTTTCCCTCTTCTCATGGATTCGACCCCTTGAGGTTAGTATGGGTGGTTTGAAGCCTATATTAAGTATTTTCCTCAGTCATTGTAATGGTTGGACTCAGTGGGATGCTTATGTTTTGATTAGATATCATTTTGTACTAGTTACAGCGAAAGATTAATGAAAAATTGCAGCTATTTCTTTGGGATCCATGTGGTATGACGCTCAGTTCAGTTTTTCTTATGTTTTCATGTGTTAAAATGTATTGTTGACTCCATTTCATCATTTCATACTCTTTATGTGAATGTATACAAGTCAGAAAGGCAGAATCCATAACTTTATGCTCTGTTTTGGGTAGACATTTCACAGTGTGTGTTTTCTTCATTTTAGGAAGAATCCATTAGGTTTACATGCTCTTCCTAGCTCCTCACCTGTCTTTCACCTCATCCATCAAACCCTAAGGTTCTAATCATTTTGCCAACCTTGCCCCATCGAACACCCTGCAATTTTAACCTAATTTCCTTGCCCTAACTGTTTGGTTGCTCCTAATCTAGCGAAACCCTTCAAAATCAAATCAAACCTTGCGCTACTATACGTACTAAAATCAGTTTCTAGATCCAATCAATTTGGCTGAGATCCTTAGGGAGGGAGCCCTCTCCTGGCCTGGTAAGGCTAGCTACTTGGCTAAGCGTGGTTTGTGATTATCCTGGCATTGCCTTCCTTCAGACTGAGGTTGAATCCAGGTGCTAACATAGTGGCGACCATACTGGGAACGAGCTAAAGGTTTCATATTCCCTGGGAAGTATCATAAGTTCAGATCTAGATCTACTTGTTTATGGTGGACAATGATCAGACACAGGAAGGCTCAAATCATTCACCTAGTGACTCCAAATCAGTTTTGAGATCGTATCCAAAGACTCCACTGGAGGATGAACCCGACCAATAGAAACATGAAAGGACAATATGGAAAGATCAGGTATTCAAGTTGGAATTTCATCCAAGACATTATGTTCTTTGTCATCAATTATTTTTTCTCTTTTCCCGAGAATGTCAAAAAGGTTTTACAAAATATATTGTATTTGAGAAAATATCCTAGACCTGCATATGATTCTTTCCCTTTAAAAATTGTGAAAACAAATTCTTTGTACACCTTTGATCTTGATCAAGACCCTTATTCTGAATCTTATGATGACCATCTTCAATTTGATGAGCCTAAAGAGACCAAGACTAATTCTATAGCTTTTGTACATACTCCTACACCTTATAAAATTCCAAATCGATCTTTGGCCCTAGTTGCCAATTTTAACACTCCCTCTCAACTAGGGAGAACCCCATCCACTGATCCATATGTCTGTCTGTACTATCTCTGCCATCAATGCCCTGCGATTTATAGATATGCAATAATTGAAGCTCTTATAAGCAAATCTATCACCTGAAGCACCATATTTAATTTTTTTTTAAGATGTAAATGAATTTAAATGAGGCATTAACCAAGGAACCCTGCAAGAAAGTCCTCGTTAGATAAGTCATGGGATCCAATCAGGAAGACTCTTCAAATCTTATGCCTTGGGAATTGGTTGGTCCAACTGAGGACTTCCCCTCACGCCCAAGTTTTCGAATATAAAAAGATCTTTGCACACTCAAGATTAAGTCGTTAAATGAAGTCCTTGAGCCATATGACATCCTCTGTATGGTATTTCTAGCCCTACTCCTTGTTATTTATTTATGTTGTTAAAGTAGTTTTCATTTCAACATTTTGTTTCAAAGGTTAAGTTTCACTTCTGTCTTTAGGCTAGATTTAAGTTTTAGAGCTTCTACTTCATCTACTTAATGCTATATGATATGTATAGGGGTTAGAATAATTATTTAGAGGACAATTTATAGATATGCAATAATTGAAGCTCTTATAAGCAAATCTATCACCTGAAGCACCATATTTAAAATATTTTTAAGATGTAAATGAATTTAAATGAGGCATTAGCCAAGGAACCCTACAAGAATGTCCTTGTTAGATAAGCCATGGGATCCAATCAGGAAGGCTATTTAGATCTTATGCCTTGGGAATTGGCTGGTCCAATTGAGGACTTCCCCTCACGCCCAAGTTTTTGAATATAAAAAAATCTTTGCACACTCAAGATTAAGTCGTTAAATGAAGTCCTCAACAACTACTCTTATCTTGGATGCGTTGATACATGCTTAAAGAGCATTGGATACTAGATGTTTACCCAATCATCCATTATGTCATCCCAAGTGAAGACAAGAATGATGTGTCTATCTATCCCTCTTAATTATGGAGGACATCTATTCCAATAAAGGAATGTACTCATTCCTGTGGAAGGAATGTACCTAATCTCCCTCTTGGCTAAGGAATTTCCAAGTTTCTTCCTAGTAATAAACATGTTTCCAAGCTCCCTCTTATTAGGGACCTACAACAACTTCTCAGGTGGAGATGATGGACAATCAGATGCTCGAATAATGACTTCTTCATGATGTCATGAACTTCTTTTCGTTATCTAGGAGTCTTCATGTTTGGGACTTCTACATAGGGCACCGACCATCCATCACTTTCTTTGATGAGTCAGCCATGTCATTATCGGAAAGTGATCCATCAATCCATATACGGCCTTCGTTCATGCCATGTTTCTTTCTTCATGGCAAGTTTACTTAAGGATCTTTCATCCTACTACATGTGCAATAGTGGTGGAAGACATCCATAGATCTTCCCTCAATAACGCTTGCATAAACCCATCAGATATTTGTTCAAATATAAAGGAATGAACATTAACATTGACTTGTGATGATCTTTCATCATGAAATCTTCTAGTTTGCATTAGCATCCTGCACACATATCGACACATCACCCAAAGATACATATTGCCAAGGGTCTCTTTCTTTTTCAGACTCCATCAAAGTCTTCATATCTTCCATAGAGATATCCTAGTCAAATTTTCTTGGTCTTTCGGATGTTGATTGCCTTTACCATGGTTGCATATTCCATGATATCTTCCTTCCTTTCTTCACACATTTCATTCCCAGGAGCTTTCAATCAGAGTTCCTTAATTGTATTCAACCACCTCATACTTCATATGAGGACATATTATGTTGATTTTATCTTGTGAATGTGTGACCCATGCATTCCTGCATCCCGTTGAGGAAGTGGATCCTTTCTTTTGATCATGCTCTTAAGATAGAGCATTTGATATGACATCCACAATATCAAATATAACCATACATACTTCATTTTTCCTTTAGGTCATCCAAGCTTCCTGCAGCAACGTCCTTGATTGAAAGAGCTTCACTCCCTTTATTTGCTTCATTTTTATGTCATCATACCATCATCCCATGAATTCCACAAGATTAGAATTCTTGATGACACATTTGCTTTTCCTCATGATCAGTGAACCTTTCAATGAAGATTCTAAAGTATCCCCACCAGCAGATGTTTCTTTTTGACAGATGTATGATGAACCCTATACTAGATGACATTACCCCTTACATTCCAAATTAGATTCCAAATGAGATTCCCAAGAGTTATATCCTTGACTTCCGAACCCTCTGTCATGCTTCTCTATGATGATGTCTCAAGCTCTTGCTTTCAATGCTTCTATGATGTCTTGATGCATCCCATTTAATGAATCGTGATAGCCATATCTTACAACAGAAGACTTAGGAACTTGATAAGTACTTAGCTGAGGAAGACTATCTCAGTGATAGAGATCTCTTACTTCCTCTTTCTTTGACTACTTCTTTTCAGCCACCTATACTTCTTTGGCAATATGGGCTTCTTCTCTTCCTCTTTTGTTGTCCTTCTTGACCTTGGGACAATCTCTTTTGTAGTGCCCATATTCCTTACACCCATAGCATTGAATCTTAGACATGTCTCTCTTCTTTCTCCAAGAAACAGACTTTCCAGATCTTCCTTTTCTTCTTGTCATTGTAGCATAAGCTTGACTTTGCTCACCCGCTCCCAAATTAGATTTGGTCTTTAGTCTAGATTCTTCAATCTTGCATAGTGACCATAGATTCTTGAATGGAGTAGCTTCTTTCTTCGCATAAATACTTGAAGTGAAGTCACCCCACTCCTCCAGTAGTGCATTTTATACAACTGTAATCATTTCACTATTAGACATGAATTCTCCCAGATCTTGTAGTTGATCCTAGATCTCAGATATCCTCATAAAGCATATGGTTATTCCATCTGACCTAGACATATTCAGCTTGTAGAGTTCTTACATTAATTAGACGACTTCTCCAGCGGTGCTTACAGAATACAACTCTACCAGTTTGTCATAGATTTATTTTGAAGTTTTGAGTTTAGATACATATGGGATGAGGGGATCCTTGATGGATTCTATGAGAATCCTTTAAGCCCTAACTTCCCCTTTCATATATTTGGCAAGAGCATGAGCATCTTCCTCTATTGGTTTGTGATAAATCCTTTGACAAGTTCCATCGCCTCATTTTTTATGAGATTCAGTTCCATACTTTTCTTCCATGCAAGATAGTTTGAAACCCCAACCAATTTATTGCTTTCCTTGCAAAAAGACGTTTTGACATATTCAAATCTGGACATAAATATACTTACTTGATAGGATGCTCCTCCTTGTTGCTTTCTTGATGTTGATGATGATATAGAGGATAGAAAACTTCTCCTTCATGAAGGTAATTTTCTTCAAGAATGATTCTTGATCCCACAGGGAGTGAGATGACACCGCCTTTTGATCTAGTTTCCTTTGGATGAATAGCCTTGAAAACAATTTAACTTGAGAAGATGTAAGATTTTGACCTTCACCGCCTTGATGATGATCACAATACTTCTTTGTAGACTTCTTTGATCTAGGTTTATGATGTTTCCTTTGATTGCAAGATGATCTTCACTTTGATGTCGAGATTTGATCATTGATTGTCCCTTAATAAGATACCCTTCCTTGACTTAATCACCTTAGCTTCGATACCACGTTAAGAAATCTAGGGCATAGTAATTATGTGTTTTCTCTTCTATTAGTAATTGCTTGTGAGTGTTTTTTACTTCTTTATATTAAAATCTTCTTTAAATTAGGTTGATAGTGTTCTTCTTCATCAAACAACTACCAATCCATAAAACATAAAGAGACAAGAGACACAGAATGTAGGTTATTCGCCAGGGCCAAAACCTCTCCCAATTGAGAGGAAAACCCACACAAACTCTTCTTCTTATAGAGACTTCAATTGACGAATACCAAGACCAAAACCCTTGACTTATTTTCCACTCCAAGACCATGAAACAAATTCTCCTTGATGAGATTCTTCCTGCAATGATCAAGCTATGCTTCTTCGTCCTTCTTGGCTACTCTTCAGAATTTCGGTTCCTTGGTTCAGCACTGCACTCCTTGGTTCTAGTTCAGAAACCCTTAGCACATTAGCTTGACCAACTTTTACGTTATATCTTCTTTGCTCTAGAAGTAGACTTCCTCTTTTTAACTCGGCTTCTCTTTTAGTTGTCCTTCACCCAACTTGATTACCTTTTGATACTTGTAACCTTCGCGACCTCCTTGTTGCAATAGACAGATTTGTACCTTCGCATGTGTGGAGATCCTTAGCCCAAAACAGTCCCAAAATAATGTTGGAACACTTCATAACTTCTGCCTCTCTCCGAACTGGTTCTTCGACTCCTCCTTTGTCACACTCACATAGCTTAACTTCAAACCTGTTGTACCTCGCACTTCAAATTGTGATAACTGAAAATCCGCCTCTAAAATTATGTCGAGCACTCCTGATTATAGTTGTTTCTTGACGAAATAAGTCAACTTGTAGGAGAGTGTGCCGACGTGTCATTTGTAGGAGATATAATTATTCTTCTTGAAGCTGACTTGAGGAGGAGACTTTGCTTAAATCTTGGAGGGCCTTCCTATACATTGAATGACTCATACACAAGTGTTATATGCCCAAGAAGGGTCCTTCAAACGTAACATAGACTCAAATTGACTTTTATGACTAAATGCCAAATCCTAAAGGCTCACAATGGGATCCATCACTAAAATGAAATTCCCTGCTCATGACCCCCACGAGACAAGCATAACAATAATTTTATTTTTCTCCATTTCATGAATTAAATAAAATCACAATTACACATATCAACAAGGACACCTACCTAGGGTATATAAGCAGGCCCTCACTCTCATTTGTAACATCATTCTTATTCATACATTTTGATATATATTATTGTATCTTTAATGGACATCTTTATATTCCAAGTCTTTTGGAGTCTTTAACCTACTAAACAAACCTTGTTTGTTACATTGGTATCAAAGCATTCCTCTGATTTGACAAACTTTGTTCGCTACAAGTACAAAAGAACACATGATATAGGTCGCAATTCATGGCCAAAACCTCTCCACCTGAGAGGAAACCCGTAAATCTCCTCTTTTTATAGATTCTTCAATTGACGAATTCCAAGACTTCTAGTCCAAGACCAATATCCTCAAGACCAAGGTTGACCTTCCTGATAATGTGCTTCCTCTGTCCTAGTCAAACCCAAACAAATCTCTTCCAATAGCATAACTTCCATCCCCAAGTTTAGAATTTCAGCCTCCACTATAGGTCTGAAGTTTTCGACCAATGCCACTGCTACTGCTTCCTCACGTGTGAGCGAAATTTAGCCAAGGCCTCCTAGCATAATCGCTTGACTAAATTCCTTGTCTAGGCTTAGAAGGTGACCTATTAGGCTCTTCTTCTAGAAAATTTGACCTTGTTCCAGCGCCTTGAGAATTTCAACCTTGAAGCAATAAAAACCCTAGCTTTCCTTCTTTGCACGTGTGAGAGAGAGAGTCCAAAACACTTCTTTCTTCTTCCTTCTCCTCGTTCACTAGCCTTCTTCTGCTTCTCCTTCGCTTAGATGATAAGCAGTGAATGTGCATCCAAAGGAGGTTGAGTTCCCTCCTTTATATAGGCTTCTAAGGTGAATGTGCTTCCTCCAAATAGGTCAACTTCCTAGTTGTCAGGCCAACTTGGCCTTAGAGGGTATTCTGACACTTTTAAAAACAAAAATAATTATTTTTTCAAGTTACAATTTGTCTTATGGAGTCTTCAACATATGACAATGACTCTTTTGACTTTTTGACCTAGGACAAACCATAGAAGCACACAATGGGTGCTTGACCTTTAAAATAAAAGACCTTGAGCAAGAAACCCATGCTCCAGAGAATAACGATAATAATTTTTCCTTCATTTTACAATATATAATAATCAAAAGTACATTTCATATTTATGAAGACCAAACCTAGTTACACATTTTTCAACACTCCCTCTTAACTAGGGAGGTATTCATAAATGGTACATGGACATTCTCAATCTAGAGATATCTCATAAGAAGAGTTGAATTGGTAACCCATCTGTTTAGCATCATAACAACCAGCATTGTCACATAGCAAGGCCTTGACTAACAACTCTATCTCTCCACAAGATCAAAGCACAATGTTGGCGAGACCAATGATTTATAAACAACATCATCATTGGCACATACTCCACCTGGGTGTCCACAAAGTATGTCCTTCCAGGACTATTCTTATCTTGGATAGTCAGTCCTCAAAGAATATCGGTCCCCTACAACTACTCTTATCTTGGATTCCCTACCTCATCCTCAAAGAGTATCAGACGCCAAATGCTTACCCAATCCTCCATTCTTTCTTTCCACGTGAAGACAAGATTGATGTGCCTATCTCTCCCTCTCATCTAGGGAGTGTTGTCGCATCATCAAGGCACATACTCCACCCGAGTGTTCACAAAATATGTCCTTCCAGCACTATTCTTATCTTGGATAGCCAATCCTCAAAGAATATCGGTCCTCTACGACTACTCTTATCTTGGATTCCCTACCTCATCCTCAAAGAGTATCAGATATCAGATGCTTACCCAATCCTCCATTCTTTCTTCCCAAGTGAAGACAAGAATGATGTGCCTATCACTCCCACTCAATTAGGGACTGTTGTCGCCCAAAGTGTACACATAAGACGCAACGCTCAAAGTAGGGGTTGTCACTTTGATCCCTACTCACTCTGTTTAGATTCTCTCCTAGCTAAGTCAAGGGGGGTAGTCCCTAAAGGTAAAAGGAAGAGAAATACTTGTTGAAACAACAAGTTCTAGGAGACTACAAGCAAGATCAATACCTCTCTTGGAAACTTTGAGATTGATTAGAAAGTGTGTTTATTAAATGAGCAAAGTAAATATTAAGAAGATGACATAATTAAGGACAATGAGGCAATAGCAAAATTAAAAGATATAGATCAGTGTCTAATGGACAGTGCTCAAAGTAAATTATATCACTTGCACAAATATGAAAAGCTTCGAGTTACTAGATGAGTAGTGTTGCAAGTTAGCATGATAGATCACGACAACTAGAAATATGAGCAATAAACAGCTTAAGAGGAATTTGCAAGTAATTATGATTTACAAAATACAACAAGTTGCAATTATAAAGTAAGCCCAAAATTCTAGTTATGATGATCAAATGAAAGATGAGATGCAAATGTTACTGTAAATGCTTCAATGAGATACACTTGTAACACTATGCTTCAAAGAAATGAAATACCAATCCACTTACGATTACACTTGTAACACTATGCTTCAAAGAAATGAAATACCAATCCACTTACGATTAAAAATAATTTAAGTACAAAGTGAGATTAGTTTATGACAATCAAGCAAATAGAGGTCACTCAACAAAACAAAGCATTAGATAAATAACAGAAGTGCTTAAATGGAAATTGCTCTTAATGTGAAATGAATTGTTATAATATCACTTCACTTAGAATATGTCTTTAAGAATGTCTCAAGAGCAAATGAATGAAACTCGAAGGCACAAGTAATTATTTTAAAAGATATAAGCAACTTCCATAAACTTAACCAAATGAAACTTATTCAATGGTAAACAAAGCTATTTAATGCAAGTTAGATTAACTATGAAACTAAATCAAAAGGTTAGTGAACTATTCTAATAAATAAGAAAAATGTTAGTGCAAAGAAAGAAAGCTCCTCCAAAAGATATGAGATATGGATACTAAGGGGTAGGGTCCCAAGCTCCCTAAAAAAATGATTTTATTAAAATTACAAAGAGCTCCCCTAGACAAATGAGGGGTTTTTAAGTTAGGCCGACTTAAAATATACTTTTTAAATGTCCCTCTTTCAAATATCAATGAGAAAGCATTTTAATGATGATTTTAAAATTTAATTAAAAAAAAAAGAACAAACAAACAATAGAAAACAGAGAAAAAAAAAAAAAACAATCAAACAAACAAACAAACAAACAAAACTCAAAAGGTAAAGATTTTCACAAGTTAAATCCACTCTAAAAAAAATAAGTGACATCCAAGCCAAGAGAGATATGCTAGGGCTACAAGATAATTTCCACAAATTTGGTTTTGTTCCAAGAAATGAGGATGACTCACAAAGATCAATTTGATTTGCTAGAAATCCTAAAAAAAATTCAGAGTGAAATGACAAATTGACTTTGTATTTCTTGCTAAAATTTTATTATGCTCTTCCAGGATAGACTTTGGAAAATTTGTTACACTCTAGCAGATAGAACGACCCCAAAAGAATTTCGATTCAACCTCGACAACCTATAGACGACCTTCAAAAAATTGTTTAAATTGGAGGTCAAGCCTAAAAATATTGCCAATGACTCAGAAGGATTCAATTTTGTCACCTTTGAATGCACAAACCTCAACGGGTTCCAAAAATACCCACGACCAGGAGAATAGGAAGACACAAAGACTCAAGGCTCCTCCTCAGTCCCTTGAGGAACTTTTTATTTACTTAATATTTATTTTCAAAACCCTAATGGCAAAAAATTTGATTCCCTTGCTAAATTTGAAAATAGATCTACTTAACAAACAAATAGGTCTAATGATAGAGATGATTTTTCTCTTCAAATTTGCAATCAAATTAGAAAATGTACACACAATTTGCAAATGAAATCTATATAAGGGTTATAGAAAATAAAGATATGTACAGGGGTTAGAAGAATTATTTAGAAGACAATTTATAGATATGCAATAATTGAAGCTCTTATAAGCAAATCTATCACCTAAAGCACCATATTTAAAATATTTTTAAGATTTGAATGAATTTAAATGAAGCATTAGCCAAGAAACCCTGCAAGAAAATCCTCGTTACATAAGTCGTGGAATCCAATTAGGAAGACTCTTCAAATCTTATGCCTTGGGAATTGGGTGGTCCAACTAAAGACTTCCCCTCACGCCCAAGTTTTCGAATATAAAAATATCTTTGCACACTCAAGATTAAGTCGTTAAATGAAGATCTTCTTGTGATCTCTTCCTCTCCACTTGTCTTTGGGTTTTGGTGGGAGGAGAGATCCTAAGAGACTACGTAGCCCTAAGAAGAAGATGCCCTAGCTCTACACTGTCATGGGGAAGACAGGCCCTAGATCTAGATGCAATCAAGGGACCTTTCTACACAGCAATAAGAAGCCTAAGTACGTTGCCCTAAATGTTGTCATACCCTAATTGCAGAGATCCTAAGACGTTGCCTAAATTCCCTATGGAGATGACCTTAAGGCCTAAACACAGTCATGGTGTCCATAAAAGATCTACACGTTGCCTTATCTAGGCCCTAAAATATATCCCTCATACGTTGTTCTAGGCCACAGTTTGAGGTCGGTTTTCATGTGACGTAACTGTTGCGAGCGCAAGCCCTAGCCGCAGTCTTGTTGGGAGCAATGTTTTAAAACTCCGACTCGGCCGAGGGTCGACTCCGACTCCTACTCAGTATCAACTCGGCTACTCGATTTCAATGACTCGATCGTTGTAAAAAATACATTAAATATTTTTTTTTTATTAAAAAAAAAAAACATAATTTTAAAGATTTTCATTCATGTTTCCAAACACATAGCATTATAATATAGATGGAAGACAACATATATTCAAAGTAGGCTCATGAATATATCCATTATATCAAAATGGCACCCTGCCACCCAGTGCATTGTCCAATGGCAATACATACATGATCAAAGATTCAAAACAAAAAACACATAACCAAGGAGGCTATAAATAGGAGCAAGTGGATTATCACTATGGCTATCTATGGCTAATGTTTGTGATTGCAAGATTAGCTTTGCATCTTTGGAGGAGGGTCGTAGAACTTTGGTGCCCTGTTTCTCCTCCATTGTGATCTATTGCAGACTGCCTAAATTATCATATCTGAAGCATTACCATACAAAGCCTAATCACATTAAAGATTGATTATAATAACCCTAAAACACTCAAGTTTAATCACAGACTAATCACAAGGGGTTCAGTAAGTATCCTAGCTCTTGTTCTTGCATATTTGTGGACTGACCTTGACTGACAGTGGGGTATAGTCACTGATATCCTTTGACAATGGTATATTTTGAAGTCTGCTGCATTTCTTCACTCCAGCATTTGCTTTGAAGATTGATTACTTTTTGTTATGGAATGCCATCTTAGAAATACTAACCTCTTAGTTCAAAATTTCATTTGCAAGTCATTTAAATCTGACTGTCAAGTTGCTTCTCACATAATCACTGTTAGCAATCTCCTTTAATCTTGAGTTATTGTGCTTAAATACTCTTTAAAATTCACTGATATATAAATGCTATTTTGTAAAGTGAGAACACTCTAAGCAGATAACAGAATTAAGTGTACGTCATATTGTAATGTTTCATTGATCAATCATTGGAAGTACTATTGTAATCTGGTGTGTTGCAAGTGATACTTCATAACTTGAAAAATCATTTAACAATGCTTATGTTGGGACATTTGGCTATAAGTATGTTCAGCTGAAGCAATCTAACATAATTTCGTAATTCGCATTCTCCAAAAGATTGCATACTCCATTGTTGAGGACAAATACTTTGAGCTCTTGATTTCCACTTCCTCCTATACCCTCAAATGACAAACATCAAAGTGAAGTGATAATCCAATTGGAGTCCCCAATGCTTAGCAAAATCTTAAAAAAAATTAAAAATATATAAAAAAACATTGTTTTTGGGGTTTACTGGCCGCATGAACTAATCCGGCCGAATAATTATGGATCCGGTCGAGTCAGCCGAGTTATCACTGACTCGGTTGAGTCATGCTATAACTCAGTGGGGTCAGTCATAAGTTGGCCATCCGAACCGAATTTTCTGCTGGGTTGAAATTTTTTTTCCCAGCTCGGACCAACTCAGCGGAGTCGGTTCTGAGCCGGCTGGATCTTAAAACAATGGTTGGGAGGACCACAGTCTTAACCCAGCCGCAAATAATGAGAAGAGTTGGTCGCGGTCCTAGGGGATCTCTAGTTGTCAAAGAATGTAACCAGATGTTGCCTAAACATTGTCCTAGTGGTATCACAACAGTGAAGAAAGAGGGGCATAACGCAATCCACGGAGAGGCCTTGACACAGGCAAGAAGACACCCTAGTCTCAGCCCTCATGACTGTGCAGCAATAAGAGGAAGACATTGTTGTTCAAAGGTAAAGATAGTTGGGTTGTCAACCTTACTGTCGGGCTAGGTTGCAGGGCATAGCTAGCAACATAGAGGACTGAAGTTTGATATGTCAACTTGTTTAGGTATAGCATAATGGATGCAGTGTCAGGTGCAACACATGATGTCGCAGGCCATAGCCAACAACATAGAGGATTGAAGTTTGATATGTCAACTTGTTTAGGTACAGCATAATGGATGCAGTGTCAGGTGCAGCACATGATGTAATGAGATACAACATGGTTGTATTGTCAATTTATTTAGATGCAACGTTCTTGGATGGATGCAACATGGATAGTGAATGCATTGATGAATGCAGTGACTGTTATGGGAAGCATGGTGCAGTATGGTGCAGCACAATGGAAGTACAGTGCAACACAATGGTACAACATGGTGATCATGGGCATGTAGGTATAGCAGCAGCACGATGCATTGTAGCAGCTTGTTGATGATGTGGTACTGCTCTGTGATGGGAGCAGCATAGTGATGAGAGTAGCTCAGTGATTGGGTGCAGCACAGTGTCAAGTGCAGCATGATGATGAGGTGTAACATGATGATGAGGTGCAGCATAGTGATGGGTGTAGCATGGTGATGGA
Source organism: Pinus taeda (assembly GCA_000404065.3). NCBI lineage: Eukaryota > Viridiplantae > Streptophyta > Pinopsida > Pinales > Pinaceae > Pinus > Pinus taeda. The sequence goes on from APFE030471844.1 coordinate 147,915, forward strand.
GTCAACTTGGAGGAGCAGCTGTAGCAGTATGCCTTCACCTGAGATCAGATCAGCTACCTCATTATGTTATCTTCATGGTGAAGATCTCTGCTCTTATCTTGTCAAGACAAAGTGTTGACTTTTGATGTATATGTACTATCTCGCTCTCCTGAAGTATTGAAGAATATATAAGAAGAATTGATCAAGGGTTTCCCCACATTGGGGTTTGTCCCTGGCTGGCACCACATCTTGTGTCCTCTTGTCTTAGCATGTCTTCTGCGATTTATGTTTATGTTCTATCTGCGATTTACTATCATGTCAAATGTGATCGCTAATCTGGAATTGATATTGAGTTAAAGTGAAAAATTGAAGTAAATTGCTCTCGGCATAGAACATACCTAAAATTAACAATAAGACCCTTGAAGGAGGTTCTCAAATCCCTAAAATCCTTTTGAGAACTTGGATTCTCGAGTAGTCCTTAATACATAGGCTTTGGCGAAGAATGGGACCACACGAGGCCAAGTGGACCCAACCCAGGTTAGGGGATGGATCTAGGCAACCATTCTTTTGAGAACTTGGATTCTCGAGTAGTCCTTAATCAATAGGCTTTGCTGAAGAATGGGACTACACGAGGCCAAGTGGACCCAACCCAGATAGGGGATGGATTTAGGCAACCAATGATGTTCTTAACCTGGCCAAGGTGAGGGGAAAGGATCAAACAAGAATTTCCTTCCAAAGATGTCAAATTGATCCTATTAGGTTCTAGCCTTGGGAACACTGAGGCAAAACTTGATCCTAGAGCTATGGCTTGAGGTATCCGGAGATTCCAATGTCAGAATTGCTTCAAATATGGAGGAGAGAAAGGGGACGCACCGGCACAGTTGTATCTAGGAGTTCGAGTTTTCTTGTGGCTAGTTTCCCAGGAAATTGATGCCCTAGGTGACCTAATGGGGTTAGACCTATGAAAGAAAAGGGAAAAGGGTCAAAAGAGGGTTAAAATGATCACCCTTTTGAGGGACCAGGGCCTAATTCACTTGGGGATATGGAGTCAAGGATAATAATGAAAAAAGGATTTAGTCTCTTGTTCAAGGAGGCTCCAAAAGCCAACTGCATCCAATGTTAGGGGAATGGGAACAAAAGTGGCTTTCAAGCATTTATACTTCATACAAATGGTGCGAGCTTATCAAGATAACATGATCTCTAAGGCATTTCATTCATCTAACAATGGCCCATACAAAGAATAAGCTAAATAGACACATAATTCCACATTTCATACATTCAGCAATTAGCCTTAATCATAACGAAACTCAAATGTATGTAGCAACAAGAAAAATAGTGTTAAGTATGTACTTATAGTGTTAGAGAGTATACCCAACTAGCGTCACATTTGCAAATAAGAAGCTCCAAGACAGAAATAGCCCAAATTCATACATCAATATTCATCCATCATCCAAAATAATCCTCCAAGGAAAAAGTGTGAAATTCTCTAAAGATAGTGAGATCCAAAGTCAAGTGATGATACAAATGAATCAAACTAACTCTGTTTACACACCAATTAGGAGCTCGATTTAGCTAATAAGCCTACATTAGTCCACCAAACTAGCTCACAAATGAAGAGATAAGCCACTCAAGAGAACAAATAATAATCTTTAGTTGTCGTAGGGCCCTTTAAGAGGCCTGATGAAGTCCATATGTGCCAAAATGAAGAATAGAACCCTCAAAAGCAATGGGTAAGGGGTTGGCCCCTTGTAATAACCTATGGTACTCCAAATGACTGTGGGGGCACACAAGTGTCCCCATGGGTTTCCAAACAAGTCGAAGATGCCTGTAGGTTGCCCTCAAGGGCTAGGATGACAATGTAGGACATGGCACATCGTTGTAGAAGTCCTGGATCATCTGCCAAGTGTGTGGTGTAGACCTAGGGTCAGTTGGGCATCATGGATCAAGTGCATCTTCCTCATCCAATAAGTAAACCACGAGCAATCTTTGAATGACTGTGGGGATCCATGAAGTGAAATCTACTGCTATGGAGGCCCATGGCTTTCAACGCTCATGGTTTGGTCTCCCTCTAGAGGATTAGGACCCCATATAGGGAGACCAAACCCCAAATGGAAACCATCTGCAATCCTGCATAAGATCAAATGCATCCCCTGAGCTTCCAATACAACAAGTCATTAGAGAAACCGAGTGAATGAGCTTACCTAATCATGGACCACAGGTGGGGACTTATAATGGCCTGCCCTTCCATAATGGGCTTTAGGTGTGCCAATGTCTCCTAAACTCCCAGTGGGGTGAACCTAGTACCGTATTAGGTGGTTTTTGCTTCTAAACGGGATAATATAATCAAGGTACATCCGTCAAAAGGTGGTGGCATGTGGCGAATAGGTCAATGAAGTAGAGAGAGAGAGGGTGCAGCCCTGGGTCACAGGCTGGGGCATAGGGGTAGCTAATAAGAGGGAATCCCACACTTGGGTTTATAAGGTATAGAAGGGAGCAATCGTGGTACATGAGGTGCCTCGACCTTGGTTTTTCCACCCTTCTTTTTATGCTCTTTGCCTTTTTATGATTTTCTTTGATTAAATGCTCAAAACTCAAGGAATTAGAGCATGATGTATAATATATAGCAGGGAATTCCCCCCTTTAAGGTTGGGCGGTTCATCGCACACCAGGGGTTGGGACAATCATGGATTCCTATATGATGAGGGAGGTTCATAGAACCTACTAGAACCAAGGTGATGCCCATGATGATGTGGTAGAGCTTCACGTAATGGATTTTTCCCATGTGCTAAATGCTTTTGTCCAAGCCATCATTTGCATTTTGAGGTACTTTTACTGTTGAATGTGGCCATATATGCTTTTGATTTTCTTTTTTGTTGCATCAACCTCTGAGATTCATTCCAAGCCATGACCCAAGGTGTGGGCAAGGCGAAGGGTGATCTGACCCTATGTGGACCCGATGGAGGAATATGGACCCAAGTGGGAGAAGTGATGGATGGGGTAATAACAAATGGAAAGGGCGTAATGTAAGCGGATAAGGTAGCAGCACTATGCAACCAAAATCGGGGTTTCCCACGAAATACCATCCGTGGAACCAAGTGGTCAGTAAAAGAGATCCCACGGGACTAGAATGCAAGGTTAAGTCCTAAAAGGGGTCTAAGGGACAAAAGCACAGACCTAGCCCATTCTTGTCGTCGAATCCCCCCATTAATCCATACCCAGAAGTGTCCACGATAAGCAAACTACAAGACTCAATTTCAAAATCACAAGGCATACCTTTAGCTTCGGGAGGCCCACCTTCAAACATATGATCATGGTAGATGGGCAAGGCACCACGTGGTCGCCTCAGGTGGCAGAGAAATGGCACAATGAGCTAGTTGATGGCTACAAAGGGCTGATGGCTGAAGGTTGAGGACCATCTTAGAGAAAATATTTCTCCTAGGGATATTACCCATAAAATGGTCGGTAACAAGGACCAAGGACAAAAAAACTCTATCCCCGACAACAGCACCAAAAAAATGTTGTGCCCAAAGTGTACACATAAGGCCCACAAACCCATAAAGTCAATTCAAAAAGGCACAAACACCAAATGTCAACGTTGGTCAAAGTGTTGGTATAAGACAAATTTTGGCCTCCTATAATTTGCTCCCTCTACTCTTTACACATGTGGATGAAGATCTGCAACTTTCATGTGTATCAAACCTCCTAGAAGAAGATGAATGTGTGATGAGATGATGTCCAAATGAGAGCAACTTGACTTGTATTTATAGGTGTTGGAGGAGGGCAAAATAGTCTCTTAGGTTGACCTTGGTTTTTGTGCCATTATGGGTTTTCTCTTTAAAAATTATTTTTTTCCTTAACCAAATTAAATTGTTCGAAGGGAAATTTAGGTCTACTCTATATGAGGAACATTGTCCAATGGAGGGAATTTATCCCTAAGGTGACGGGAAGGAGTTGTGCAGAGGAGTAATGCCAAGCGTTGGTGGACGACCCTCCATAAAAATCGTGCAGGCCTAGCCCTACCTTTATGACCTTATCTTTCCACGTTCAATTCCTAAACTATGTAGCGCCCTTACATACATGTATGGAGCCACGACAAAATTCCAATTCATGCGTAGCATGGGCGCTAGTGGAGAGGGTCCATGGTCGTAACCATAGCATTAAAACCCAATCCCCAACATTTTAAAATGGAGAAAACATGTGCTCAGATGAAATCCCGAGTAATTTATGCCTCGAAGTATTCACATCACGAGAAGGGAATTAACACAAAAGTTAATGGAATTTTAATCGAGTCGTCGAATTATATATATATAGTACTCGATAACGAAGGGCTACATATGGGCAGACGATTGAGATTCAATAGCAAATACCCCTGCCCTCGAATACGCTCCCGAAGTGCACCCCCTAAAAAGATTTGCGCTCCTTGGTTTTATAGGGTGCGAACAAGGGAGCAGTCGAGAGCATTTGCTCCATGACTTCTCCCGTTGCATTTTTTTTAAGGAAAAAACAGTTAGGGAGGGAATGCTCCTGACCGCTCTCGCCTTTAAAAAAATCGCTCCAGTGGGTGAAAAAGGCATGCGGCAAACGTGCAATGAAGGGGCGGGAAAAAAATGAGATAAAAAGCCTCCTCCCCTCCCATTATTCGCCATTTGCACATTGAGAGAGCAATAGAGGGTTTTTGGAATTAGAGCTTGAGTTGAGAACAAAAATTGAAAAAGAGATTGAGAGCATTGTTTGGGAGGTTGACAAGCTTGCAAGGGAGATTGGAGCTTGGGATTGAAGGCCAAAGAGGTAGGGTCTAGACTCGAATCTAGCATTTATGTTTTTTATATGTTCATTTCTAAACGCAAATTTTCTCCTCTCTTTCCCATTCCCAATCCTCCACTTTATTGCAGGCAAGAAACTAGAACTCCGCCGAAGAATATCATGGCTATATGGCTTGGCATTCTCTTGATGTTGGTTCCTTTTTTTGTTATTAAGATGTTGTAGAGTAGGAGGAGGGTTGATCATGATGAAGAGGATGAGGTTGTGGGTTTTGGTAGATTTGAAAACCATGGAGAGGAGTACCTTGGTGAGGAGGAAGAGGAGAGTGGAGGTGATGAGGGCACAAAAACGAAAGTAGACCAAACCTCATTATGGAAGTATGTTTCTCGGTCTGAAGCAAGGAAAAGGGGTGGAACAACTAAATTTACATGCCTCCATTGCGAATAAACTTACACAAGTTCATACAACCGTGCTAGAAAGCACCTTTGTGGGAAAATGCCATGGGATGGAGATAAACAAGTAGGAATCAAAACTTGTATCAGTGTGTGAGTGTTGAAAAGAGCAACTAGGTTCAGTATTTAGAATGACGTGTAATTGTGATTTTATGTAATTGATACAAAGAAGAAAAATAAAATTATTGTAATGCTTGTCTCATGGGTTTCATGAGCAAGGAAATTATTTTTAGTGATGGCTCCCATTGTGAACTTTAGGATTTGCCATCCAGTCATAAAATTCAATTTATTCGTTGTCATGTACAAAGGACCCTTCTTGGGCATATTATATTTGTATGAGTCGATGGAAATATCAAGTAGCTCTCCAATACCAAGTACAAGCATTTACCTCATGTCGGCTCAAGATGAAAATAGGATGCTCTCCAAAAGGCATGTCAGTTAATTTACAAGGGCAAACTACTATTTATAGGCAGCTCGTCTTTCATCCTAGTCATAGATTTCGGTCTTGCATCTGAAGTACATCAGGAAGTGAGAGAAACAGAAATAGAAACCTCTCATCCAACGTGGGAAAAAGGAGTGGAATACGAGTTGTTTTGGCATTGTTTTTGGTTAATTTTCCTCACATGTGTGACGAATATTAAGGGATCTGCAACAGGATTTCCTCAGTCAACGAAGAAGCCAAGAAGAGGATCTCCATACCACATACCAACATACATGCTAGTCGAGGTCACAAGATAGAACCTCCTAGTCAAGCGAAGAAGGTAGATACGTCCAAAAAACCCACACGTGTAAATTAGGGAATACATATAGTGCAAGAATTACAGATCTGTGGAAGAGATCGTAAATTTCAGAAGTGCAGACAGTTTGATTTGCATTAACTATAGCAGGAAACTGCTACAAGCTTGTTGCAAGAAAGATCTCATCAAGGAATGTTTGTAACCTGGTCTTCGAATGGAAAATATGTCAAGGGTCTTGGTCTTGGTATCCATCAATTGAAGTCTCTATAACAAGAAGAATTTGTTCGGGTTTTCCTCTCAAGTGGGAGAGGTTTTGGCCCTGGCTAATAGCCTATATTCTGTGTCTCGTGTCTCTTTATGGTTTATGCATTGGTAGTTGTTTGATGAAGAAGAACACTAATAACCTAAGTGAAAGAAAATCCTAATCTAAAGAAGTAAAAAACACTCACAAGCAGTTACTAATAGAAGAAAAATAACTTAATTGCTATGCACTAGATTTCTAAACATGGTATCAGAGGTAAGGTGACTAAGTCAAGGAAGGGCATCTTATCAAGGGACACTCAAGGATTAAATCTCAAGGAAGGCATCAAAGCAAGGATCATCTTGAAGTCAAAGGAAGCATGATAACCCTAGATCAAAGAAGTCTCAAAGAAGTCTAGAAATAAGTATTGGGATCATCATCAAAAAAATAATGCGAAAACCCTTCATCTTCTCAAGTTGAAGAGATCTACAAATCAAGTTAAAGTGTTTTGAAGACTATTCATCCAAAGGATGCTAGCAAAAGGCGATGTCATATCACTTTCTGTGGGATTAAGAATCGTTCTTGAAGAAAACTATCTTCATCAAAGAGAAGTTTTCTATTTTTTATAGCATCATCAACATCAAGCAAACAGCAAGGAGAAGCAGTGTCCTATCAAGGAACCACCAAGGAGAAGGAGCATCCTATCAAGTAAGTATATTTATGTCCACAAAGGAATCTGTCAAAATGTCTTTTTGCAAAGAAAGTAACAAATTGGTTGGGCTTCAAACTATCTTGCATGGAAGAAATGGACAAATCTAGATCTCCTTGAAAATGAGGTTATGGAACATGTCAAAGGATCTATCAATAAACCAAGGAAGATGCTCAAGCTCTTGCCAAGTATATGAAATGGGATGTTAGGGCTCAAAGGATTCTCATAGAATCCATCAAGCATCCCCTCATCCCATATGTATCTAAACTCAAAACTTCAAAACGAAATCTATGACAAACTAGTAGACTTGTATTCTATAAGCTCTGTTGGAGAAGTCATCTAATTAAAGCAAGAACTCTACAAGTTGAAGATGTCAAGCAAAGACGGAAAAGCCTCATACTTTATAAGGATATTAGAAATCCGGGATCAACTACAAGAATTGGGAGAAGTTATGTCTGATAGAGAAATGACTACAGTTGTACTAAATGCAGTATCAGAGGAGTGGGGTAACTTTACTTCAAGTATTTATGGGAAGAAAGAACCTACTCCATACCAGAATCTATGGTCACTATACAAGATTGAAGAATCTTGACTAAAGGCCAAATCTGATTTGGGAGGAGGTGAGTAAAATCAAGCTTATGCTACAATGACAAGGAGAAAGGGTGGAAAGTCTGGTTCTCGGAAAAAGAAAAGGGATATGGCTAAGATTCAATGTTATGGGTGTCAAGAGCTATGTCACAGGGTTCGCTGAACTTGAAGGTTCAGGTTCGAAATTCGGCGAACCTCAAAAAAAATTTGAAATTCGTTCAGGTTCGCCGAACCTGAAATTCGAACCTGAAGTCGAACCTAATCGAACTCGAACCTGAACAAACCTATTCGAACCTGAACGAACCTGAACGAACCTGAATGAACCTGAACGCGAATTTAATCGAATTTTTTTAAGGTTCTATTTAGGGTTCGCGGGTTTTTTTTACTAGGTTGAGCATGTTTCTTTCGAGCATTGTTGGGCATTTTCGTTTTGCCTGGGTTGTTCCTTTTTCTTTCGAGCAATATTTTTGTTTTTGTTTGTAGGTAAATCGTAAACCTGCTGGCTAGATTTGGAGATAGTATTGGTTGTCCAAGTCTCAAGAGCATGTATGCATCCCCTGAACCAAATCTCAAACAGACTCCAGAGTATACTTGCTTTCATTCTGTATTTCTTGGTTAACAGATTCAACTAGAGTGTCTTTTTCTTTGTTTAGAACAATATATAGGGAAAATATTGTTGTCTGTGTTATCTTTGGGTTGTTTGTTGGAATATTAAGCATAAGAAATCCATGCTATTGATTGAAGAAGCTTATTTTAGACAAGTGTATACTCTGTTTCTTAGGGATGATCGCCCCTTCTTCCAAAAATAACAAGAGGTCAATTGAGGTTTGGTTCTCTCTGGTAGTGGATAATGCTTCCAGAAGATATTCTCCATTTTCAAACTTTCCACTGGAATTAACAATTGTTTCCCTATAAGAGGGCTTTCTCTCTCCGTCTCTGTCAAATGCTTTGCCAATTCAGAAGCTCGCTTCAGGGCACAAGTCCTTGGGTTTACACAATAACATCTTCCCTCAGTTCTGTAATCACATTGCTAACAGTCTTTTGTCGTACCTCGTGGGCCAATTTGGCCTGTGTTTTATATCTATGCCGCAAAATTGACCAAAAAAATCTGGCTGGAAAGGAGCCAAAAAATGACCTCCTTCAACTATTGTGTTCAATAACCTCTCGCAATAAATGTTCAGGCAAAATCTGATTGTTTACACTTACAGTACCTTATGAATAATGAAACCACGCTTTTCATATGTAGGAAGTTAGGAACCCAATAATAATGACTTTCCTTTTTTTTTTTGGAAAAATGCATCATATATTACATCAGATAGCAAATTTAGTTCCAATATCAAACGCTTAATTTCAGTTGCATTTTGATTTTGTCTTTGCATGACTATTTATTCTCTTGGTTCGAGGGCCTCGATGATTATTCCAAATATCCAATACTTTTCCTTAATAATTATTTTCCTCCTCAACACAACATTTTTTTTCTCTAGGAAAAAATCTTAATTTTACAGAAAAACTACATATTGTATATACATTTAAGCATTTCTGTAGACATCATATAAAAGAGAAAAACAGAGGTTCCTCTCCTGAAAAACCACCCAATACAGTGCAAAATGTTAGATCTTTAGTCCCCCGCACGGGAACACATAATATTCTCCAGTAAAAAACTGTTCAACATGACATATAGTTCTAAAATGGCTATTTAAAAAAATGCTTCCCACAGTAAACAGAATGATTACATTATTCATGTATGTTTACTAATAAGAATTTGTATTCATGTGTTTATTTTCTATTATTTTGTCATATATAAATATATATATATATATATATAGTATATATTGAAAAATATGTATAGTCGAACCTAATGTCGAACCTCATGCGAACCTGATCGGAAAATTCGAATTCGAATCGAACTTAATTGTTGTCGAACTCGAATTCAAACTCGAACCATGTGACATAGGTCAAGAGTATGGACACTACAAAAGAGATTGTCCTAGACCAAGAAGCACAATAACAAAACAGGAAGAGAAGAAGCCCATATCACCAAAGAAGTAGAGGACGTTGAAAAGAAGAAGACCAAGACTAAGGAAGTAAGAGCTCTCTATTACTAGGACAGTCTTCCTCACATAAGTTCTTTTCAAGTTCTTTTCACAGTGTAAGATATGGCTATCATGATTCACTGAGTAAAATAATGGGATGCATCATGGCATCATAGAAGCATTCAAAGCCAGAGCTCGTGACATCATCATAGAGAAGCATGAAAGATGGTTAGAATCAATGGAAGTCAAGGATATAGCTCTTGGGAATCTCTTTGAAGACACAAGTGGCAAGGTCATCATACATCTGTCAAAAGAAAACATCTGCTGATGGGGATAATTTAGATCCTCAAGATTCTTTGATGGGATCTTCATTGAAAGGTTCACTGATCATGAGCTGAAGCAAGTGTTTCATCAAGAATTCCAAACTTGTGGAATCCATGTGATGATGGTACGATAACATAAAAGTGAAGCAAATCAATGGATTGAAGCTCTTCCAATCAAGGAAGTTGTTGCAGGGAGTCTGGATAACCCAAAGAAAAAATGAGGTATGTATGCTTACATTTGATATTGTGGAAGTCATGTCATATGGTTGCAGATATCATGAATCAATGCTCTATCTTAAGAGCATGATCAAAAGAAAGCATCTCCTCCCTCAAAGGGATGCAGGAATGAGAATGAGGTGGTTGACTACAATTGAGGAACTCTAATTGGAAGCTCTTGGGAATGAAATGTGTGAAGAAATGAAGGAAGAAATCATGGAATATGCAACCATGGTAAAGGAAACAAACATCTGAAAGACCAAGAATATTTGACTAGGATATCTCCATGGAAGATATGAAGAATCTGATGTAGTCTAAAAAAGAAAGAGACCCTTGCCTTGATAATATATATCTTTGGGAGATGTGTCGATATGTATGGAGGATGCCAATGGAAACAAGAAGATATCACGATGAAAGACCATCACAAAGGTAATGTTGATTTTAATGTTCATTCCTTTATTTTTCAACAAATATCTAGATGGGTTTATGCAGGGCTACTAAGGGAAGATCTATGGATGTCTTACACCACCAATGCACATGTAGTAGGATGGAAGATCCTCAAGTAAACATGGCATGAAGAAAGCAGCATGGCTTGAAGGAAGGTCAAATATGGACAGATGGATCACTTTCTGATGATGACATGGTTGACTCATGGATGAAAGTGATTGATGGTCGGTGCCCTAGGTAGAAGTCCCAAACATGAAGACTCCTAGATAACGAAAAGTTCATCACATCGTGAAGAGGAGTTCTTGTAGCAGCTGGTTCTCCCATCATCTCCACTTGAGGAGCTTTTGTAGGTCCCTAATTAAGAGGGGGTCCCTAATTAAGATGGAGCTTGGGTACATTCCTTCTATATGAATGAGTACATTCCCTTATTGGAATAGATATGCCCTCCCTAATTAAGAGGGAGAGATACACACATCATTCATGTCTTCACTTGGGAAATAACGAAGGATTTGGTAAACATTTGGCATCTGATACTCTTTGAGGATGAGTTAGTGCATCCAAGATAAGAGTAGCCATAGAGGACTGATATTCTTTGAGGACTAGGAATCCAAGATAAGAATAGTCCTACTGGAACACACCCTGCGAACCTTGGTGGGGTATGTTCTAAGAGAGACAATGATGAGGGTGTCTATATATCATTGGTCTTGCCAGCATTGTGCTAAGATCTCGTGGAGAGATAGAGTTGTTAGTCAAGGCCTTGCTTTGTGACAATGATGGTTGATATGATGCTAAACAAATGGGTTACCAATCCAACTCTTCTTATAAGAAATTCTTCAGATTGTGAATGCCCAAGTACCATTATGAATAATTCCCTAGTTAAAAGAGAGTGTTAAAATATGTAACTAGGTTCAGTCCTCAAAATGACATGTGTAATTGTGATTTTATGCAATTGATAAAAAAGAAGAAAAATAAAATTATTATAATGCTCGTCTCATGGGTTTTATGAGCAAGGAATTTAGGATTTGTCATCTAGTCATAAAAGTCAATTTGAGTCGATGCAAATGTCAAATAGCCCTCCAAGACCAAGCACAAGTGTTTACCTCAAGGCGGTTCAAGATGAAAATAAGAGGCCCTCAAAGGCAAGTTAGCCTAAGTCATGTCGGCTAATTACAGGGGCAAATCACGGTTTATTTATAGCTTTGCTTTCATTGTAGTCACAGAGTCGAGTCTTGCATCTAAAGTACATTAGGAAGTGTGAGAAAAAGAAATAGAAACCTATGATCCAGCGTGGGAAAAAATGAGGGGAACATGGGTTCTTTTGGCACTGTTTTGTTTATTTTTCCTCACACGTTTGACTGATATTAAGGGCTCTACAATAGAATTTCCACAGTCAACAAAGAAGCCAAGAAGAAGATCTCCATACCAGCATACATGCTAGTCGAGGTCACAAGATAGAATCTCCTAGTCAAGCGAAGAAGGTAGATACCTCCAAACAGCCCACACTTGTAAATTACAAGGATACAAGTAGGACGAGAGTTGCAGATCTGTTGAAAAGACCGAAAATTTCAGAAGTGAAGAAAATTTGACTAGCGTTGACTATAGGAGCAAAGTGCTACAAGCTTGTTGCAAGAAAGGACTCATCAAGGAAGCCTTGTGACTTGGTCTGGAGTGGCGAATAGGTAAAGGGTCTTGGTCTTGGTATCCATCAATTGAAGTCTCTATTCGGGTTTTCCTCTCAAGTGGGAGAGGTTTTGGCCCTGGCTAATAGCCTATATTTTGTGTCTCTTGTCTCTTTAAGGTTTATGCATTGATAGTTGTTTGATGAAGAACACTAATAACCTAGGTAAAAGAAGATCCTAATCTAAAGAAGTAAAAATCACTCACAAGAAGCTACTAATAGAAGAGAAATCACCTAATTTCTATGCCCTAGATTTCTCAATAGCCAACACCACAAAAAGCCAAACACATAAGGGAAGAGGAGCAAGCCCAATACATAGTTAAAAGATCAGCTCAAAGATCAAAGGGTTTTGAACATGATAGCCCACAATCACTTAGACAAAGAACTCCATCAACATCCTCCCATACCAGTGGATATGGAGGCATGGCAACAAACATCCCTTTAAGGCGTAGAGACATATCAGATTTCCTTGACAAAGGGTGTAGGAATGATCTGGATGCAAAAATTTATCGGTTTCTCTACGCATTTGTGATACCATTCAATGCTCTTTGCTCACCTTATTGGAATGAAATGGTTTCTTCCATTAATGATGCCCTCGAATGATATAAGAGCCCTGGGTATGACAAGGCTAGATCGTGGGACTTCATCATCTAAAAGCAAAAATAGCAAATGCTTTGGGTAACATGACAAAGTCTTGGAATGAGCATGGGGTATCCATTGTATCTAATGGATGGACAAATGTAAAAGGCAAGCCATTGATAAGTGTTCATGTTGTTTCTACTAGTGGTGCAGTCTTCCTTTCTGCATATGATTACTCAAAAAAGTTCTAGACTGCCATCAACATAGCACAACCATTACATCAAACAATTGAACATAATGGGCCATACAATTTCATCCAAGTCATCACTGATAGTGGTTCTATTTGTAAGGCAACGAGAGCAATTATTGAGGATAGATATCCCAACATATTTTGGTCTAAGTGTTTGGTTCACACAATTAACGTTTTGATGTATGATATTATTAAAACAAACAACCTCAATACCAATGGATTGGTGATTTGTACAAGAGAGGCAAGACATTGATAACATTTATTACCAACCATAGCAATACCATGGGCTTTTTCGTAGTCCCTCAATTTTGGACCTTATGAAGATTGCGAAGACTAGATTTGCTAGCTATTACCTCACCTTCAGGTGCCTTTTGACAATAAGAGAGTAATTCACTAGCATGCTATCAAGTCAACACTAGCAAGTATTAAAGGACAAGGCTCCAACAACAGCTGATAAGCAAGGTTTTGAACATGTGGAGTAAACCACTGATTTTGGGCACATGTGAGGGAAGTTTTGCAATTCACCAAGCCCATTTATACCATGATTCGTTTTGCAAATACAGATAAACCAGTGATTGGGGAGGTTTATGAGAAAATAGATAACATGTTGGGGAAAATAAAAAATATTTTTCAAGAAAAAGATCCCAACTTGCATGATATGATTCACCATTTTGTGTGTGCGTGGTGGAATAAACTTAATGTTTGTTAATTTTAGGTATGTTCTATGCTCAGAACAATTTATTTCAATTTTCACAGTTAGCTCAATATCTTTTACAGATTAGCAATCACGTCAACATTAAAGTAAACTGCAGATAGAACATAAACATAAATCGTAGAAGACAAGCCAAGACAAGAGGACACAAGATGTGGCGCTAGACAGGGACAAACCCCAATGTGGTAAAACCCTTGATCAATTCTTCTTATATGTTCTTCAATAGTTCAACAGAGAGAGAGAGAGAGAGTACATTTACAACAAAAGTCAACACTTTGACTTATCTAGATAAGAGCATAAATCATCTCTAAGAAGATGATACATGAGATCAGTTGAACACATGCTGCTTCAACTAATTCTCCAAGGTGACTCCTTCACCTATCATTATGTTGCATCTCATCATCATGCTACACCTCAACGTGCTGCACCATACTGCACCCATCATCACAATGTTGTACCAAATGACCATGTTGTACACATCATACTGCTGCAGCTTATGCTACATTGTTGTCTCATGTGCCATTGTTGCACCATGCTAGCCACTGCTATCCTATGTGGCACACTGTTGTCCCACTATTAGTGACATAGAAATTCCATGTTAGCTTGATGTCCCATTGTTTTGTTGCTGTCCCATCACAGCTTGCTATACCTTGTTGTTGTCCCAATAGCCTTGCCATACCTTGTTGTTGTCCCATGTGTCTTAGCAGCACCATGTAGCCCAGTTGTCCCATTTACTAGCACTGCTCTCCCTTCAACACGGTTGTTCCAAGTCTTCCTACATTGCTACTTATATTGTGATTGGTTAGGGTATCTAGCAGACCTCACACACCCATCTATCAATCCACTAAAACCCAAGACAAGTGGAGAGAAATCAAGATAGAAGTGTGTGTGAAATGACTCTCAAGTCATCTCCTTTTATACTAAAATGTTGACACGTGCGGTTTATTTGGTTGTTGGTCGACCTTGACGAATTGTCTTATAACACAAATAAATTCATAACTCCATGAATACCTATCGGAATCGGATGATCTTTAAATCAATCCTACACCTCTCGATGAGAGGGATCCAAGAAAAAAATCAGTTGCCATAGATAAGATGACCCACATGGAATTTGGCCCTAGTTGCCAATTTTAACAATGTTCCACTACATGCTTTGGCGTATATCCTTATGCCAAACTACTACTCTCCATCTTGGTTGGGAAAACCTAAATCTACGAGTGAGGTTAGGCCCAAACCTCATACAGATCCAAAAGTACAAAAAGGATATATGAAAGCATTAGACAAGTTGGTCCCTAACAAGGAGAAGTGTGTTGATATACGTCTTGAACTAGGAAGATACTTCACTAGCACTAGAGTGTTTGGTTCTTTGCATGCAATGGAAGATAGGAACAGATTTTATGCTATCACATGGTGGGATGCATATGGAGGCCAGAGAATTTTGCCAAAATTGGCAAAAAAAATGTGCTCTCAGAAGTTGTAAATACTTCTTCCGCAAAGAGCACCTACAGCTTCATCCATAATGTGAGAAAAAACAGACCCAATGAAAATAGGGCAGAAAGCTTGGTTTATGTGCACTACAACTTGAGGTTGTTGAGCCATTATTGCGATCGGGCTCATGAGGATACATCATATTATACAACTTGGGACAACAACCCAGAGGAAGATAATTTGGAGGATGGCGTTCTACATCTAGAAGAATTGGAAACAGAACTTATGAAGGACGATGACGAATCAACAACAACCATGCCAGCCCCACCGTCTAGTCGCAGTGCTCGAGTTCCAAGAACTTTGCCTTTGTCATCGCCACCTCCATCTATATCCTCATGGGGAGGGCATGTGCCTTCTAGTTCTAGTTGTCCAAGACTACCTCCTCCCGATTCTCCCATAAGACCAACATGACCTTCTAAAAAATTAGACATTTCTCGTGGCACGAGGCCCAAACATTAGCAATAGATAATAGATTTACTTGTCTTTTCTAGTTTCTGGTAGTTTTTATAATTGTTGACTCTTTCATACTTATTATGATATTTTTTTTAACAATATATGACAATTTAAGTTTGAAGTTGGCAATCATAACCCATTGGTAATGAATTATGAATATGATGCTTCGGAAAGTTGGAAGTTGTAACATTTCATTTCATGTTAATATTTTTTATTGTCATGGTTACAAATACAACTTTAGTGATCAATGATGAGAAGTGTTATATATTGAATTTTCAAAGCTTGAAACTTAAAGATTGATCAATCATGAGACTCGATATGTTGTATGCTACTAACTTGTGGATGTAGTTGATGAAGATTATAACTTCTAGATGATTGATGTCATATAGTTCGATGTGTGTTTTTATGTTTTCTTATATCTAGCTCATCATTCTACATGCTTTGTTGACATATATGCACCAAAATATATATAATATTAAAAATCTCTCCCAGATTGGGAGCTTTTGAAAATGTCGCTCTTCACTCCCAAGTAACCTTGGATATATATATATATATATATATTATATATATATATTATATTATATTATATATATATATATATATTAATATATTATTATATATAATAAGGGAGGGTACGCATCGTTAAGTGTTGGGGATTCAATAGAAAGACACCCCCCCCCCCCTCCACCCCTTGCCATGTCGACAAGGGGTGGCATAGTCGTCAAAAAGGGGCCTCAAAACTTTGAGCGGGAACCATAATAGCGGACGCCACCACACCCCCCCCCTCCCGCCCTTTGCCATGTCAGCAAGGGCAGGGGGAGAGGGGGGGCGGGGTTCAATTTAAATCCAAACCATTGGAGTAATTGAGCCTTCGTAACCCAACATGTAAGGGACCCTGGAAAACGTTGGTGGGTGGCCAATGGAAAACCATAAAACGCCAAAATAAATTACAACAGTGGCGGATGATGTGCACTAAGGATGGTGTGGCGCCATAATGTCACTCTAAACGGGGCTTTTGGTGGGGCCAAGTGGGCCAAAAATGGATAACATGTGACTCACTGAGGAGGCGACTAGGATTTTATGGCGTAAGCATGATGTCACCTTGGACTGACATTTTTTAAAGGAGTGCAATAAGAAAAGGTCGGGGTTTATGTCCTGGAGTGGAGAGAAGTCAGTGCGACATTATCCAGGCATTGACGTTACCCTGGAGGAGCACAATGAGAAGAGGTCTGAGTTTATGTCCCAAGGAGGGAAACATCAACATGACATCACCCTAATGATTTTGCGAAGGGCTTAGAGAGAAAAGGGAGGGTTTTTTTATACCAAGGGTGATCCCCATTTAATCTAGGTTTTCGATCCCTCCTACGATTGTGGTTATCGATCATCCAAGGGGGCAAGCGCATATCACTTGATATGGCTTTATATTGTTGATTATTAATGTACCTTGGACAAGTGGTTTCCAATGGGTTAATCTCTACCTAGGGAAAAGTGTCCAAACTAATTATTTTCCTAAGTGTGACTTTAAATGCAAAGTTATAATTAAATGCACATTTATTCACATCCCTTCATCTAAATGAATCTAAGCCATTAGATCTTATGGTTGTCCAAAAGTCATTTAGGGAAACAAAAGCGGGAAAAGAAAAGAGAGACAACAATTCATTCTTCAAGAGCAGATTGGAGAAAGGAGGCTGAGCGCTGGAGTAAATTTTTGAGGGAGAAATTTGTTGCAGCAAGTTGAAAGAGTTATTTTTGGTCAAAGCTGTGCACAGAAATCAAGGCATGGAAGACAGCAGAAGGTATAGTACGAACAACATTTAATGTTGTGAGTTGCATGTCGTTCAAGAGAAACTTTTGAGAATAAACGAAAAAAATAAAAAAAAATCCAAACAGCGGTACAAAAATCCATACAGTGCAATGTGTATCCATATAGTACATATTTTCAGCGTCAAGTGACACAAAAATCGAGGCAAAGTGGGCATGGTTTTCAAGGAGTTTTGGGTTGAAGAGATAAGTTGTATTTTGTTGTTTTGTTTTGTTTTGTGAGAAGATCGAAGGGGTTTTGCCTAGGTCTAAGTTGACTAAAAATCTGTGTATTTTTATGTGTGTTGCTAGTCTATTTATGTCCATATTTATTTTCAGCATGTGTTGACAGTGCCATGTGTTTTAATCTGAAAATTTCATTTCTGGAATTATATATGTTGAATGTATGTTTATGGGAAAGGGCATTTAACTGAATGGGAGTGATAAGGTGAAATTAAAACCGGGCTGGAATTGCATGAAACTTTTTAGTCATCAAATTTCAACATATATATATATATATATATATATATATTCAAGCCTTGGAAACAGTCCAGAATGGGGCCACATATGCTGATATGGCCTACACCGCCAGAAGGCCATATCAGCATACGTGGCGACAAAAGGGGTTAAGTTACACCCTCTAGGATAGTGAAAGAAAATCTCGAGAGTCGTTACACTAGTCTAGAAGGAAAAGATGGCCACCAAGGTGAAATAAGGCAACAATTATAATTCCCAAACCTTGAAGCGAATTGCAGGCCATTTTAGAGGCGTGCTTATATTTCTAAAACCACAGGCAATTACTAATGGTTTCTAAAATACCATGGGCAATTACCATTGGTTTCTAAAACCACGGGCTTTTCCACGTAAAATCTTTTAAATATACTTCAAAAGGTTCCCGCTTATCTTTATTATGCACTTTTATCAATAATGTAAAACCCTTATATATATATATATTTCACCTTTTTTTTTGTTTGTTCAGAATATATTATTTCCTTTCCTCTTTTCTTTTTTTTTATATACCCTTCTTCTTTATTCTTTATTAATTTTTTTTTTTTAAATAATGGCCAAAGACCTAAAAATGGAGAATCTCCCAATATGTAGCGAAACGCTTCAATTATGACAGCAACGAGGTTGATAGCCAAAGGCCTGGTGATCAGCCAACGTGGTTCTGATACCAAATGAAGCGAACAAAGTTCCTTCTATAAATTAATTACTCCAAAATACTTGGAATGTCAAGATATCCATTTAGGACATAAATATTATATTAAATAAAATGAATAAGAATAAGAATGATTTGATTTACAATGAAAACGAGAGGCTTTCTTATATATCAAGCAAGTGTCTCTTCATGAAGAGTCATGTCCTATTAGACATGCCTCTTCAACCTAATACTAGCTTAACTAACTATTATTTATGATTATTATCTTTTACATTATATTTATATTATTTATATATTTTATTCGTTACAAAAAACATCAAGAAGATAAAAGAAATCAATGTAATCAACAAAACATTCCTCCAAATAACCCAAGTCATGGAAGTAGCTCGAGTAGTGATAGCAGTTCCAGCGAAGAATGATGATCGATTTGGATATCAATGCAACTTGATGTATTTTTTGAATAATTCTGTGTGAAAATCAGACATTTTGTTTAATGTAATGGACATAGTGTCCCAATTGAAAGACAATGGATTACCAATAACTATCCCATTTTGCATGAAAAAGAGCCTCATATTGATATATAATAAAAATACATTTTAATTTATTATATTGTGTTATCTAATGTCATTGTGAAATGTTACACCACTGATTAAATATATGGATGATTAAATATTATAATGAAGAGATGTAAAATCTGATAATATAACAAATTAATCCAAATTTCATATACAAATGCTCTAATCAAATTAATTTATATGAATATTATTGGAAAATATATGTTGATTTTTCGATGAATAATGGATTTTAAAAATTACAATAATTGCACTGTCACAGATCGATCTTTTAAAAAAAGAGAAAATCTCATTCAAAAAACTGGTGTGTCTATAACATAAAAAAGCATTGGTGCATTGTGTTATATCAAAAACACTGTGATGACATATTTTTGCATGCATGGGGCATTTTAAGAAAACAAGAGCATCGTTGCATTTATCACTTAAAGCATTGGTCCTGTTTGAGATTAATGCCCTGGTGCATTGTAATTCTTAATGCATCAGTGATTTCATATAACTAGCTCCCCGGTCCTACAAAGTATTATTTCCAACCCTGTGCTTTATGAAAACTAACAGCACAGGTAATTTTGTATAACTAACGCACCAGGGGTTTTATACTAACGATATGCATCGGTTTTGCAAGTTTTAAAAAAACATTAGTGCAACAATTATTTTTTGTGTGCCTCGGTGTCATTCCTTAGAAGAACGCCCCTAGGATTTTTTTATCTCTTAGCACTGATGTGGTATATATTATGCACTGATATTTTTTACATCCAATGCCTTGGTGCTTTTAGTTATGTATTTCACTTGGTCCTTTTATGTATGTAGCACACCAGTGTGCATTGTTCCATTAAGCACACCGAAAAAAAATAATAATAATAGAAAAAATAAATAAATAATAATAATAATAATAATAATAATAAATAAATCAACTAGAACCTTTTGATATCCATATTTTTTTCTGTAGTAATGAAGTTTCATTAAAACCTCCGCTATCCCAAATAGATGTTTTAGCGGATTTTTTTTGTTGCATTTTCTGTCAATTTTATAACACTAAAAACCTCCATTATAACCTCTACTACAATGTATTTTCCTTATAGTGTGTTTGAGCAAAAGTGCTCTAGAACTCTGAATAAGGATTTTCCTTTCTCAATTTCTTTGCAAGCTCTTTCTCTCTCAAAGAAGCATAGAAGACACTCCCAATGGTGGAATTCTCTTCTTAATGGTATGTGTTGGTTGCAATATTGGTTTGTATTTTTTAATTCAACATTTGTTTTTTCTATCCAAAATCGTCAACTTCAAGGCATAGTACTATATGTACCACAAAAACTCTATAAACCCTATCTAATTTCAACGTATCAAATCAAATCATATGCAATTCTTTCACCCTGCAAACTTATAACAAGATCTCTAATTTAAGTTTCACTCCTTTAATCACTCTTTGTCTATAGAAAAAGAGGGCACCTTATTAAAAAAACAAGTAAACTACCAATAACATGTAATCTAGACAAAACCTTCGAAACCACAACCTAACTAGTCAAGAAAAATAAATTAACTAAAATTCATTCACACATCTAACTTTGTGGTTCAATTCATCGCATTCATTAATTAAAATTCTTCCTATAAATACATCTCATCAATCTTTAATCCATGCAAACATTATGTCTGCAAATGTCTGTGTGGAAATCCCAATAAATAGAAATCAACTTTGTTGTTTCGAATCTTGATAAAGTACCAATCAATCAAACTGTCATCACACCCTTCATGAAATAATTCACACTTACATTAATTCACTCACAACTCTCAGTAGATGGAATGCAACACACATCATTAAATCCAAACCAAAATCTTGTCCTCTTAAACAATTAATTCAAAATAATGCTTTGTTATCCTTAGATTTTTGCACTCCATGTAATGCTTGCGCCCCATATAATACTTGTACTGGGAAAAAAAAAAAAAAAAAAAAAAAATTGATATAATGAAGAATGATAAGAATAGATCTCAAACGAAATCACCCTTACTTACTTAGGCAAGGGAACAATTCGGTGTTTTGATTCGATATATGGATCATAATTATTCTGGACGTGTCGAGTCAGGTCACGATAGAGAAAATGGGGGCAAATGATAAAAGATCAAAAATAGAGTGAAGAACAACAATTGAAAATATAAACCAATCACTAAGACTTAGAGAACAATGCACACAATATGGTTAGACCTATCTCTACCAATCGACTTCAGCTTCAGGCAACCCAAGTTACAGATAACGGGTTATTTCCACTGACAAATGTAAGTCTATCACATGTAAAAAATAATCAGTGTTACCCCAAACCATAGACTTTGAAATGTTTGACATTCAACCTAGAAGGAGACTCATATCATGAACATTAATAGAAAAAACAATACGAGAACAACCATCCAAATCTATAAACAACTAATCGGGATCGAACTAAATCTTAATAGCTTCAAATCAAGATCTAAACCCTCAAACAAATGGATACAAAACCCCTGCAATTGTTTAAAAGAGAATAATTGTATGTTTCATTAATGAAATAAAGATTCAATTCCAATTCATATATTCACAAAACTATTACAAACATGAGATAAAAATCTTCAGTATGAGAGCAATGCAGCACCAAAGACTCAATAGAGGAAATTCACACGTTTTTTAAAATTGATCCACAGTAATGCTTCAACCACAATGCACACATACATTTACTCTACATACGAAATACAACAAGTTGTGGAGCTGGGATGGTGGGCCCTTACCAGACCAGCTCTCACACCCAAATTAAAGAGATAACTTAGAAAAGCAAAAGATTAATCATGCATAATAATATAATTCACATATATAGATAAAACCCTAACACAGAGGTTGTATTAATTCAACAGTATTTACATCACGAGTTTATCCAGTCGAGGAGCGAGAACTTCCAGCAGCATCTCCCTATTATCACTAGTTTGGCCAAGGGCCCAGTTATACAATGTATACATACTTCTGAATATCAAAGAGTCACTAAGGTCAAGTCCTATTTAGAAACAGTTGGATCTCATCTCTAGTTTTATTCCAACATGAAACCAAATGATCTAGACTTAAACAATTGAAACTGGATCTACCTGTAGAAGTTTAGCATTGAGTCTCCATCCCTGCTTCCTCGGGCTATTACCATCGATGGAGGGAAACAAGAGATTTTTCCAAATATGATTGAACAGTCTAATTTCTAGCTCATACTCTAAAAAGTTGATTGTGAACCATAGTACAAGCAACCACCTAGGTATGGGCACTGCATAGATTGGGGTTAGTGGTTTATATTGATCACAAAAATTTAGAAAAACACATAAATCAAATAATTCTAACACTAAACATAAATATTCCTACCTAGCTTTGTAAAATATTGTATTTACTATAATTTTCTTAAAAAACCACATTAAAATGAAGGATAAACACCATAGGTTTAGGACAAAATTGGGTAAAACAGAGACAAGTAAGGGAAAAAAATAAGACATTTTCAACACCCATCACTCCCCCAACCTTATCTCCTTGTGTGTCCTCACACAAAATTTCTAACCTCTACAAAAAAATAAAAACTTGGGAACATTTTCCATCACTTATTAACCTTGATATTAATTTCCATATCTAAACTTGGGCTTTCCTTTTTCTTCTTCCTTTCTCTCTTTCCCTTATCCTTCGAAATGCCTAGTTTTTCTTCTAGTTGTATTTTCTTCTCCTTACAACTATTCAATTCATATTCAAAATATTTATTATTTTCCTTCAATTCTACTATCTCTGCATTCTATCTCCCTCACTTCATTCTGAAAAATGACAATTGTCATTGCATCTTTCCTTTGTTTAAGCAGGGTTTTAAGAGGAACCAAGTCTTATGAATATTCAATGGACACATTTTCATGATCACGACCTAGTTTTGTCATGGCTTCTTCAACATTTCCTTTAAGCTTGTCGTCCACTGGCAGCTTCTTATTATTAGTTTTCAGTTTCTTCCCTTTTTTCTTAGTACTTTCCCAGAACTTTGTGCAAGTGTCGACTTCAATAGTAGATTCTACGGGTACTTCACCATCTTGATTCGACACCTAAGAACTGTGGCTTACCACTTTTGTTTCACACACAGGGTCCTGATCATATTCTTGTTCTTCCACAAGGATGTCTAATGTCACAAGAATACTTGTAGTCAGGAATGCTTCTAGCTGGAACATCTTCATTTTCTATAAGTGGAGGGGAAATCTCTACCCGATCCCTTGCTCTAGTCATTCTCCTGGTACCATCCACATATGCCAAATATGGCTCAACCCTTACATTCTCGAACACCTCCAAGGGGCCTTTTTTCTTTACATTATCAATCCTTTTCATGGTTTTACTCTGTTTCATAGTCATTTTCTTCTTCATAGGTTTACCCTACCTCAAAGTCTTAGACCCCTCCATAGATTTACTAGATTTCTCAGTCTCAAACACCTCCACTGGTTTATTATGTTTCTAGGTCTCAGACCCTTCCACAAATTTACTTTGTTTCACGATATTTATCTTCTTCACAAGTTCCCTTTGTTTCACAGTATCAGACCCCTCGATAGATTTACTGTGTTTCATAGACTTAGACCCTTCCACAGGTTCATTTTGTTTCCTTTTGTCAGCACATTTACGGGCCTGCATAGAAAATCCTCCTGAAGATTGTTCTTCTAGATTAACATGTTGTCGTAAGCCACTGGTCTTGAATTACATTAAAAATTGTTCCTAGTCAGACCCTCGTCGGCTCAATTCCTTATAAAGTAATATTTTAATTAACCCAACATGATATAATCGCTTTTCTTTCTTGTTAGCAGGAATCCTTTTAATTCCATGTGACGTTCTTTCCAAGCTTCCAAGAAGAAAATGAGGAAAGTTCAAAGTATGACCTTATTTAAAATACAGCAAGAGTCGGATATGATAGAGGAGTACAATTAAGAATCAACCTTCACAGGTCAAGAACTTCTATAGGATCGAAAACAAGCTTCTCCACTTCTCGATCAAGCATTTCACATGGATCATGTGCCTCCAATCAACTTTGTGATCAGGATCTATCATGAACCTATGCCATGCATTTGCATCAAATTCTCCCTTTTTAAGCCAATTTTCCCCCTCCTGAGGAAGACCAATTAGTTCAAGGAAAAAATTCCCAAAAACTTTAAACAATAAGGACCCAACTATTGTCCTCTTACCATCAAAGTTCTCAATGAATACCTGCGCGACTTTCAAATCATGCCCATCAAACTTCTTAAGCAATGGTAACGACCCTACCGCCTTCAGTATTTGGAAGTCACTTTATATTGAGGTAGCTTCTTAACTCCCCAAACCGACCTTGGTTCAAATATTATTGGCGTCATACCTTCCGCTACAAACTCTCACTCACAATATTTTATGTTGCCTCTCCCTCGGCCTTACACTTCAATTCTGTCAAATCATCTCAGTACTAGAAACACAATCACCCTTACAAGCCTGCATGTAACGATATATATAATTTCCTTTGCTCATTACCATTGAAATTCGATTCACTATATTATTCCATCTCCATCACCTATAGAACCCATTAGCAATGGCGACAATCATGCATGCATCTAATAATAATGAGATTGGGGTCATGACAATTAATTTGTTTTAATCGAGGGTGATTGTTAAATGACATGTCCAACAAGGATAATCATGATGTAAGTATTCACACGATAACTAATTCCAAGAAATAAGATCACCGATACTTTGGGTTATGATTTTAATATGAGGCATGGGAAAAGCTTTCAACCAATTCAACTAACATGTATGACGGTGACAAGAAGGAAACCAAACCTATGTTTCCCCATCACGACTGTGGCTTATCAGATTAGTAATTGAAAATATTACATTATATATATAAAGTCTAGGATAGGATAAATATATGCCCTTCTAGATTTTAATTTAGTGTGCTATCCAACTTTGGAATATAAATAACCACCATAAATTCCTAATAATATACTAAGTAACTTGTTCCTACCCAAAAATATAAATAAGAGATATGACATAGATCAAGTCGGGTTGCAGTTCACAAAGAAAAACTAATGGTATTAACCAACAGAGTGCAGGACGAAATTATTGCATGGAGCCACTATTTGTACTGCACAACCTACCTATATTGCATAATCTTCCCAAACTACATAACCTACCTACATTGTTTCAGAAGTCAAAAAAGGATGATGCTGAAGTTATTTAAATGATTCAAAATTGTTGTTGTCAAATTGGATCTTGTCAATTTATCATTGGTGATGATTGTTTACTGTCAGGTGTTGCCCAAGATGTTTCTTTTGCATGCTGAGTGTTTAGAAAAAACAAATCTTGTTAACTTTCAAATCAAGGGAAACAAAGAATAGGGAATAGGAGAAAATTTTAGAATGGGAGGGTATCAATTTTAGGGGGATAAAGACGATCATAAATAAGGAGATTTTCCCAAAAGAGGGGAAAAGTAGAACGAGGATAGGGAGAATAAAGAATGGAAAGTTTAAATGCAAGGAATATAGAGGGGAATATAGAAAAGGGACAGGGGTTAATTTTCAGGGTAGAATGGGAAAGAAATAAGCAGTAAACAAAGTCAAGCAGAGTTCTCTCATTTCCAATTATCATTCCTCTTCTTGTTGAGTGTGGAGCCTAATTATCTTCTTGATTGTTCATAGGTTTTTTGTTTTAGTCGCGTTGGATTCTTGTTCCTAACAGGGTGGCAATGTCTCCAATTTAATCGTTGACAGGGGGTCTTGTGGGGGGGGGGACAACGACTTTATGAGACCCCCCTAGTAGGGGTTCAAGAGCAGCACCCCTGAAGCTAAAAATAGATGAAAATTTTCCTTGTCAAATATTGTAATTTCATAGTTAAGATGGGTTGTTCATTAAGCAGATGATATGAAGGTAGAATTTATGTTAACTTAGGGTTTCTTTCCCTAGAAGGAAACCCTTGGTTTATATGAGGGAATTGTATTGTGGTTGTGTATTATTATTCTGAGTGAGAAAGATAGAGGATATTGTGTGAGAGTGAAGAGGAAATTACGGTGGACCTAATGTAGGTTATATCTCTTCATTTTGTTGGATAATAAAAATGAAAGGACTTGTTGTTTCTTTGTGGACATAGCCTAAATTGGGTGAACCATGTATATTTGTGTCTCTCTTGTTTTATGTGTTTCTATAGTTATGTTTATGCAATATTTTGTTTATTTCATTGCTTTGTTAATTAATTTATAACAACTAGTATCAGAGTCGAAGGTTTATTTGGCTGATAAACACGTAGGAGAGAAGGGTTCTTGGTTTGAGTGGGAGCAATGGCATAAGATGGTAGGTTTAGGGTTGATAAATTTAACAAAAAAATTGACTCATTGTGGAATATGCGAATGGAAGATTATCTGTATCAGAAATATCTATACATATCATTTAGTGGAAAATCAAAGAAGCTGATGAGTATGATGGATGAAAAATATGAGACTCTCAACAGAAAGGCACTAGGAACAATACAGTTGTGTCTGGCAGTGTTAGTGACATTCAAAATTTCAAAGGAAAAAAAAAAACAGAAGTTTTAATGACGGAATTGGCTAAACTATATGAAAAACCCTCGACCTTAAATAAGGTATTTCTTATAAAGCGTCTATTTAATATGAATATTTCAGAAGGTGGATATGTTTCTCATCATTTAAATGAAGCTAAGACAATTACCAGTCAATTAAGTTCCGTAGCGGTATATTTTGATGATGAAGTTAGGGCTTTGTTATTTTTATGCTCATTGCCAGAAAGTTGGAATGGTTTAGTTATGTATATTAGTAACTCTACCTATGGATATCATACTTTAAAGTTTTATGGTGTTGTTTGTGCCATCCTTAGCGACAAAATGCGATGGAAAGGCTTTAGTGAAACATCAGGTAATTCTTTCACTACAGAGACTAAGGGAAGAAAAATAGAAAGAGGAAAGAGCCCCGGAAATCGCAGTAAGTAAAGAAAAGGAAGAACCAAATAGAGATCAAATGCTAGAAATGTGGGAAGAAAGGACACCTGAAGAAAGACTGTAGATATCGGAAGGGAAAAGAAGGAGATGGACATCAAGAGAATAATCATGAAGTGAATGTGACAGCTGATGTGTTGCAAGATGATTTGATTCTTTCATTAGAGAATATTATTGATTCCTAGGTGGTATATTCAAGGGCCTCATTCCATGCCACACCTGATAGGAAACATTTTCATGACTATGTACAAGGATATTTTGGACAAGTTCGTTTGGGTGATGATAAACCATGTAAAATCGTTGGAATGGGTAAGGTTTTTATAAAGATAAAGAATGGAAACCAATGGTTATTGAATGAGGTAAGGCATGTTCTAGCTCTGAAGAAAAATCTAATTTCAACAGGGTAGTTGGGAGGTGAAGGTTGTGTAACTACTTTTACAAACAAAACTTGGAACGTCACTAAAGGAGCCTTGGCAATAGAAAAAGGAGAAAAGGTTGTTACATTGTATTTATGCAATAGTATTTCTAATTTTGTTAATGTTTTAAACTCCACAGCAAAAAATATGACACTCTAGCACCATAGGCTCGGGCACATGAGTGAGAAGGGGATGCATATTCTTCACTCAAAAAAAATTTTCCCAGGTTTGAAGCATGTTTATTTGGATTTATGTGAAAAATGTGTTTATGGAAAATAGAAGTGAGTCAGATTTATCCGAGTTGGGGAGGAAAAGAAGAGCGAAAAAATAGAACTTGTGCATAGATATGTATGGGGACCTGCTCAGGTATCATCTCTCAGTGTCTCTCACTATTATGTTACTCTTATTAATGATGCAACTAGGAAAACATGGATTTATTTTATTCAAAAAAAATCTAATGTATTTGATACTTTCAAGAAATGGAAAGCTTTGGTTGAGAATGAGACAGGAAAGAAGTTGAAGTGTCTCAGATCAGAAAATGGAGGTGAATATTGCAGTGTAGAGTTTGATAACTACTGTCCATAGCATGGAATTTATAGAGATAATACAGTTCCAGGAACGCCGCAGGAAAATGGTTTATCATAAAGGATGAATATGATAATCATGGAGTGTGCAAGGTGCATGATATTGCAGGTAGGATTTCCCTTACAATCTCTGTAAGATTTTGTAGATATTGATGTTTATCCTATAAACATAGGGCCTTCAATTTCCTTGGATGGTGGTATTACAGAGGAGGGATGGACAGGTAAAAAGGTAAACTACTCATTTTTAAAAACTTTCAGTTGTGAAGCGTTTGTCCACATCAATAAAGAAAATAGAACAAAGATTGAGGAAAAATAAAAATAAAAGTGTACCTTTATTGGATATGGTGTAAATGGTTTTGGTTATCGCCTATATGATTATGAAAATCACAAAATCATTAGGAGAATAGATGTCATATTCAATGAAAATGTCTTGTATAAGGATCAAATGCAGGGAAATAAATAGGAAAAAGAAAATAAATAATACATAGTGCTTGATGAGATCACAAAAAAATAAAGTTGCCTGGAAATCATAATGATTAGCATTTACAACAACAACAACAACCACAACAACAGTAGGCACCTCAAACACCTAAAAATGGTGTTAGAATATCTACTAGGATAAGTAGAACCCCTAAAGGATACTCTCCTTCATTATATTATGTATTATTGACTGATTCTAGTGAACTGGAAAGATATGAAGAAGCAATGCATGTAGAAACCAGGAAGTAGTGGGAGGAATCCATGGAAGAAGAGATGGACTCCTTGATGCGTAACCAAACTTGGGACTTAGTCTAGTTTCTTGCAATTAAAACAACATTGCAGAATAAATGGGTTTACAAGTTGAAGGAAGAAGATGGAGGTAAACATAGGTACAAGGCAAGACTTGTGGTGAAGGGTTTTGCACAAAATAAAGGTATAAACTTTAATGAAATTTTTTCTCTTGTTTTTAAAATGACTTCAATTAGAACTATTTTTTAAGTCTAGTGGCAGCAAAAGATTCACATCATGAGCAGTTATATGTAAAGACAACCTTTCTCCATGGGGATTTGGAGGAAGCAATATATATGCAACAGCCACAAGGGTATGAGGTCAAAGGCAAGGAGAAGTTAGTGTGCAAATTAAAGAAGAGTTTGTATGAATTAAAATAGGCTCCAAGGCAGTGGTATCTAAAATTTGACAAGTTAATGTTTGAACAAGTTTATACTAGATGTCGCTGTTGAGCCTCAAACCTGCACCTTCCTATACACCCTCTCAGCCTTCTTTCTCCACTCACTTCATTCACCCAGTTTCTAAATCATTGCATTATAGTCTAAAAAGGACTTTTTATATGGTTTTCTGACTATGCTTATGACTGTTGTTTGGTTTAGTTTTTTTTGTTCATGCAGCTGCGGAAACTTGTCAGTTTCTGCAGCCAGCATAGGTTTCCTCAGCAAGCACAGGATTCCGCAGCTATTTTGTTAAAAGTTGTGCTACAGGTGTCCTATGAAGAAACGAGCTACATGGGCAAGCTCCAGGTGGAGGATACATGGAACGTGTCCCTTCAAATCGGCCAAATCATCCATGGGAGGCCACGGTCAACCAAAGTCAAAGACAAGGCCAACCAAAGAGTTCAGCGGTGGCACGTCATTGTTTTCAACACGTGAATCTTACGTGGCACAGTCCTCAGCTCACAAAGGCACCAGCACACTTGGAGATTGTTCCCGAGACCTGAACCCAACAGCTAACCACTCTGAAGATTTAAGAGACATGATGACAGTTACACTAGATCTCGGCTGAAGGGATCTACGTGTCTTTAGAAATGCAGTTAATAGCATAGGAGTCTATTAATTAGCTGTAGCATTTTGGCATTATAAATAACGCGTCGTTGAACGCTGTGAAAAAAGCTTTTTGATATGTATGTGAATTCTGAACTGTTTATGTGAATTCTGAACTGCTGCTATCACCCCACTTTTTTTTATATGTTGTTGTTTTAATACATGAGAAGACTTTTCTGAGTTCATCCGTGTGATTATTGGTTGACTGGCTGAAGTGGTAGAGGGCCCCTGCACGTTGAAGCCTTGTAAAGTTTTCATTTAGTTTTATTATGTTTTTGTTTTTATCATTAGCTTGTACATAATATATTGTTTGATGTTTCTGCTATTTATATTTTCACCTTTGTTTTCTTAGAGCTGTAAACTAATCAGTGCTTTTCTGCAGGTTTTCTTAGGCAGCCCGGGCAATTTTTCATCTTTTTTATAACTATTGGCATATGAGATCATCTTGTCCTTCCTGCTAACTTTCATTTCTGAAGTTAAATCAGATGTCCTTTTCAAGTTGTGATTTGCTTATTTTTTTTTCTGCTATTTAGATATCATACTGCTCTCACCAGTTTAGGTTTCTTTCTATGTCAGTGACTCTATCAGCAAGAAATCAGAATATTACTAACTGTAGTGTGATTTAGTTGTCATATTGCTTACTCATGGTTGCTTTCCACAAGGTAGATTGAGCTGAATGGTAAAGAACTAGAAGAGTTCAAGTAGTGTGACTAGTTTCTTTTATGCAATTTAATTTCTTGTCATTTAGATATCATATTGCTTGAGTTGTTCATGATTACTTCCCCAAGGTAGATTGAGCTGAAGGGTAAAAGATTTGAAGAGTTCAAGTAGTGTGATTAGTTTCTTTTATGCAATTTACTTTCTTGCCATTTAGATATCATATTGCTTGACTTGTTCATGATTACTTCCTACAAGGTAGATTGAGCCAAAGGGTAAAGGATCTGAAGAGTTTAAGTAGTGTGAATTAGTTACTTTGCTTTAAGTTTGAGTTGTTTTTAGTTTTTCCTTTCTTTTCATTTCGGCAGCAAGGATATTGGGCCATTGTCATTAGTTCACTATTTGATGCATTTATTTCCTCTTAAGAATTGGTTTCATTTTAGTTGTTTTAAAAGCTTTCTTTTGAACACTTTCAAGTTGAGAGGAATCATTGTGGAAACCATCACCATCTACACTCCATATTTCACTTTCATCCTC
The DNA here is from genome assembly GCA_000404065.3 of Pinus taeda. NCBI lineage: Eukaryota > Viridiplantae > Streptophyta > Pinopsida > Pinales > Pinaceae > Pinus > Pinus taeda. The sequence goes on from APFE030471844.1 coordinate 179,070, forward strand.
GCCATCACACATTAAGGAAAAATAAATCCAAAAACAAACTAAAAAGCTCAAAACGACAAAAGACTAAGGAAATGGTTATCTAGTACATATAGTACACTTCACTTCGTCAGTTTACGAACCCCGAGTTGACATTTTAAATAGAAATTTAGATCACACTAAATTGAACAAACATTTTTGCGCCATTGTCGGGGAAGTGAAATTAGGTAGCCAATTCCAAAAAAAAAAAAAACAAGAAAATTTCAAGGAAGGAAAATTGATAACATCTCAAAATATGCTCTCCTCTTGCGCTTAGTGTGATCTGGAGGATCAGAAAAGAGAAAGTTATTGGTTTAATAGTTTCTTTAGTATGCTCTCTTCTTGCACCTAGAGTGACCTGGAAGATCAGAAAGAGAATTATTAACCCGACTTGAAGAAAAATAAAAAATGACATGCATAGAGCAAGAGATTCTAAGGGAAGGTTTTTAGCTAGAGCCAAGAGTTTGATTTTTACAACTCCATCTACTTCAATAAATAGGCAAGAGACACCTCCATCATCTCCAACTCACACTCCTAGCTCTAGGATTCCTGGAATTCAAGAGGCAGTAGTTGACTCTCCCACACCATCTATTGAATCTGAATTAGAAAGAGATTCTTTCCTTCCTTCTACAGGGAGACAGATTGTAATTGAAGAAGTAGAATCACCTAAGGAAGAAGGAGAAATTCCTCCTCATTCACCCTTGGTAGAGGAACCAGAGAACTCTGAGGTCTCTGAAGAAACTACCATGGCAGAAGAAGGAGCAACCTGACTTGGTAGAGGTAGAGGTAGAGGTGGAGGAGGAAATAATGGAGGAGGTAGAGGTAACATTGGAGGAAATAGGGATGGAGACAATTCATTTGGATTTCATATAGTCGATGATGACTCCCGAGCCACAATGAAAAACATTTCGCCATATGTCCTCCCAAACTTTCATGGATTAAGAAATGAGGACCCTGAAACATTTCTATTTGATTTTTAGGTCGTGTGTCGAACTTATGATTATCTGGAAGACGCTCAAAAACTCAAACTGTTCCCTTCAACATTGAAAGGGGCAACCTTGAAATGGTTCATGGGATTACTCACTCAATCCATTAGTACTTGGAATGATATGAAACAAGCATTTTTGGATAGGTACCTGGACTATTGTATGCCCACCAATCATAAGGATGAGGTATTCAAAATGGTGCAAAGAGAAGATGAAAACTTGGAGGATTTACTTGAAAGATTTCAATACAACCTAAAAAGAGCAAAAATGAGTAACTTAGATGAGGAGACCTTGAAAGCCCTTCTATTAAAAGCCATTAGAGATGAATGGATAGATATTTTGAACATGATGGGAAAAGGGGACATATCTCAACTTCCACTTCATGATATAGCAGAGCTATGTGTTCATCTCTCACGGGGGAAATCTAAAACTCAAAAAGGGCCTAGAGATCCTTCTCTCCTCAGAGCAAACAAATCTGCATCTGGATCGGTAAGTAGGGCTGAGATTGGCAACATGCTTGATGAATTCAAAACTGATATCTTAGGAAGTCTTAGTGAGCAACTAGACACTCTTAAGATTCACAATAAGTAGAAAGCAGAAGCTGAAGCTTTGGCCATCTTTTTCCCGACATTTAGAAAGAAATATGCTCTAAGGGGATTTCCCTTGGATGCAAAAGTTGTAGAAACATGTGTAATCTGTGCAGAGAATCATGAGACCAAGGATTGTCCTTCAATCCCTGGGCTCAAAGCTGTCTTTCAAGAAGATCCAAATACAATCGAGTCTCTCTTTTTTGTTGCAAGGATACCTTGGCAGGGGCAACAAAATCAAGAGTTTAATAGCTCTATGAATTTGCAACCCCCACCAAATTGAAATCCTTGGCAAAAACCTTGGTCCCAACCTCAAAATCCTTTTCAATCATGGATACAAGGTATGAAAAATCCTTATGAGAGATTTGCTCAATTTTATCAATATCCTCCATCTTTTCAAAACCAACAAGCTCCACAACTTCCAAATCAAAATCCACAACTATCATTGCCATTTCAACAACAACAACCTTCTCAACATAATCCAAATTCTCAACTCTTGCTTCCATTCCAACAAAAGTCAAATCAGCTTCCTTCTCAGCCATTGCCAAACCCCAATAATAAAAACCCTCAAAATGCTTACATGATGGAAGGTCAACAATTTCAATTTCCTGCCTATATGATTGTTCCTCTCAATGATGTACAACTCAGATCAGG
>APFE030471844.1:218474-232799 GCA_000404065.3 Pinus taeda
CATCACCCGATGCAAAGAGTGCTAAGTGAACTATTCAAAAATCATGAGAAATTAGTCAGTTACGACTACCTCTCATGGAAATGGTCATACATGAATGACTTACTTAACGCAGTTGAATTCCAAAATGATATCTAATATAATGCACTGCATAAACCCCCATACTTAAATTCAAAAAGAGTCAAGGGATCTCTACTTGAATGGTTCGTGAGGCACAATACTTGCTAAGGTTTTGCAAATGGGGTAGCAAGCTAAGTGGGCTTGATTGTGTAAAAAAAACTTCACAGTTAAGCGCGCTTGAGCCAGAACCTCTTGGGAAGTCCTGGTTACCAAGTGCAAGCCCCGGAAGTGATGATTGATGCTATGTGATTCATTCTCCACATTTCACTAGTTTCAATCCCACTTCTTCACCCTTGTGAGCATCACCCAATGCAAAGAGTGCTAAGTGAACTATTCAAAAATCATGAGAAATTAGTCAGTTACGACTACCTCTCATGGAAATGGTCATACATGAATGACTTACTTAACGCAATTGAATTCCAAAATGATATCTAATATAATGATTCGTTCTCCACATTTCACTAGTTTCAATCCCACTTCTTCACCCTTGTGAGCATCACCCGATGCAAAGAGTGCTAAGTGAACTATTCAAAAATCATGAGAAATTAGTCAGTTACGACTACCTCTCATGGAAATGGTCATACATGAATGACTTACTTAACGCAGTTGAATTCCAAAATGATATCTAATATAATGCACTGCGTAAACCCCCATACTTAAATACCCAAATATTTATAAGAAGATACATGTTCCAAGAAATTGTCATCATAGACGAAATTTCCATGGGTGACCTTTTTGGATTTAATTATCATGATTTTAGTCTTGTCGACATTAACTATCATACCCATCTTGGAGCAATAGTCACGAAGAGTCTTAAATTGCCTGTCCAAGTCCTCACGGCTTCTAGCAAGAAGAACGATATCATCAGTGTAGAGGACAAGAGTGATGATAATACGAGCAAGCTCAGTTCCTTTGCAGCTCGCAATTTCCAAACTTATCTATGTAAATACAAAAAAGGGTATGGGAAAGGGGACACCCTTACTTAACCCCGATATTGCATTTAACGTCTTTAGACCACCCTTCGGTGGTCTTAATCTTGGCAACAAATGTCTTGTAGAGGAAAATCACAAAAATCTTTAACTCAAGAGGAATCATGATCTCATCAAGTCTTTTCCAAATTTTATCCTCAGGAATAGTGTCAAAGGATTTTCTAAAGTCCACATAGCAACAAAATAGATCAGCTTTACTATTGCGACATCCCTTGGTAATGATCCTGAGAGTGACGAGATGGTTAATAGTTGAGTGGTATCTCCTAAAACTAGCTTTCCCTTTAGCTCTATTGCCATGGATTTCAAGTCAATGACTAATCTTCTTTTCCAAAATGAAACCATAAAGCTTAGTTAAGATGTGGCTAATCATAATGGTCTCTAGTTAGCGAGAACAGTTTTATACCCATTTTTAAAGATAGGCACAATAAGACTTTGCATCCAAGGCTAAGGGAAGCCATGCTTTTCATCCAAATTGAGAATCTTGTGTAGATGAGGAATGAGGATAGATCTTCCCAGCTTTAAGATCTCAGCTTGGTATCCTTCAGTGTATTTAGCTTTTCCCCTAGCAATCTTATTACTCACAGAGTCAACTTCTTCAAGAGAAAAGATATATTCCTCAATAGGAGTGCTAACAATGTTGTTCATGGTGTTCGGGGAGTCATACAACTTCTTAAGATAGATGTCCCACTTTTCTAAGGGGATCAAATGATTACCTTTAGATTTACGAACAACCACATTCTGCCAAAATCTTATGGGTACAACTTTAGAAAGATGAAGAAAATACTCTTGTGTGTTATTAATATATGAATGCTTCTTCTCTTTAATGAAGTCTTTGTATATACTAATATTTTGGAGCTTTACAGTTTCGTTAGGAGCATTACGAATATTTTTCCTGGCACTTTTACAGTCCTCATCATACCAAAGGTTGTAATTTCTATTATTCTTCTTATATGAAACCTCAGTAGAGAACTTGTTAATGGTCATGGAAAGGGTAGTAGTAAAATTGTGATAAATTTAATCAATATTGTTATTTAAGTCAAGGAACTTAAATCTCTATTTAATTCCTTTAAGAAAAGGTCTATATTATTCTGATTGAAATGAGTGTCTTTTATTTCACTAGTATCCTTCATGTGACTCGTATGCATAACTAGATTGAGGGTTAAAGACAAAGGCATGTGGTCAAATTCTAGCTTGAAATTGTTAAGAAGTTCAAAGTTGGTAATATGGCTAAGAACATGGGTGTTTGAAATCACATAGTCCACAACACCACTACCCAACCCATGTAAACAAGTCATCTGGCCATAGGAAGGCAACTTTCTAATACCATTACATATAATTAGGTCATGGGAACTACAAAGCTTGAGGAGCTCGGTGCCAAATAAGTTTACGATCGATTTTTCGGCGTAAATCACATGGTATTTCATTTGTCGACGCGTTTCGAACCAACCAAAGGTTCTCTTGAGTCTAGTAACTATGACATCATCTTCATCAAGCCACAAGGGGTAAGGGTTAGAGTGGTTACTTAACATAATAGCTTGGTTGGTAGCAATTCTAGCATTGAAGTCCCCAAGCAAAAGAATATTACCTTCATTCCTTAGGTTATGAGTGTCTTTTTCTAAGGTAGTGAAAGGACAATTCTTATCTAAGTTGTTTTTCTTATAGGAGGTAGAGTTGATAGGATCGAAATAGGAGATTGCAAGAAAAATCCTATTGGAGGAGGAATCAGAGTTTTCGATCCAAATATACTGATTAAAGGGGTTGATAGTATGAAGCTAGATATGAGAAAAAACAATATTCTTAATATAACAGACTATACCACCAAGCCCCCTTCAAGAGGATTTCTTATTCCAAGTAGACCGAAGAGTGAATCCGTCAAGGTGAGGAACCCTAGATTTGTCATGCTCCCAAGTTTCAACTAGAAAAATAAGGTCAATATGACTCGGGATCCAACTTAACATAGGACCTTTATGCCATGAAAAATCATGACAGTTCAAAAAGAGGATCCTGGTGAACCTAATCCCTATTTATCGTTCGTAGTTTGGACTCTATCTTGAATAATAGCTTTCCTATTCCTAATGGTAGCCCATTTCCCTTATTTTCTTGCCTCCTTGACCTTTTGGACTTCTTTCCTGAGTTTAGCTTGGTCTTCTGGAATCAGATCTTCATTTATTAATATTCTAGTTCCCTTTAGGTTCATAGATTTCTTGAGTATATCTAATTTGTGGTCATTGCAGCTTACCTTAATATAGATTAGTCTATGTGTATTCTCAAGTAACTTTCCTACCTTGATTGCCTACGATATAAGTTGTTTGAATTTGAGGTTTTGTTTTCAATTGTTCTTTTACTATTTCTAATGCGTTCTCATTGTTTTGTTCTTCTATACCAACAATTATAAGGTGGAAGGCTCTTGTAAGGCTCTTTTATGGTACTCATGGTGGAGTTCAATCAGTTTGTTAATTTCATTTTTTATGGGTTTAATATCTAATTTACTCTTTGTGTTATTTACAACAAGTTTATTATTTAATTTTTTTTTAGATTTTTAATCTTTCTTTAGTCATTTTTTTCAATGGTTGATTGTTTACCATGTTCTATTTTTTGAATCCTACTTTTCATTCCTTGGAGTTCATTCTCAAAGGAGATTATTCTATTTTCTAGCGATTTCTAATTGTTTTCCAAAAATGTTATTAATTTTGTTTTAAATTGATTTTCTCTTTCTTCTCTTCATCTATCTAAAAGTTCAATATATTCACTTCTTCTCTCTAGAGTCATTTTACTGGTGTCACTGTACTAAAGAGACTTAGATATGTAAGGTGAAGTACTCATAGCGTAAACAATCAAAATTTAACCCAAGAAAAAGAAGATAAGAAGGAATGTATTCCCCTGTGGGAACTGTCAAATTTAGAGAATGCTTCAATTTTAAAGCTTGCCTGCATTGCTGGACCCCTGGCTTCCGCACCTGTACTCTTACTGCCCTTCTCAAAACAATCTGAAAATTAAACCCTCGGAAATTTTGAATCCCACTGGTTGAACTTGAAAGTAGTAGGAACTCGGACTCCACCGCAGCTTAAAATTGACCACATATACTAATTATGATCGTGGAATAAACTCGAGACAAACTCCAACTCACAAACTCGACCATAGATATTCACTGTTAAACTTTGTCTCTTGTTGTAGAAATTAATGAGATCTTCGAGTTCAGCACTTCAACAAAATATAATTTTAAAATATTAAATTTAAATTATTTTATTTTATTTTCAAATTATTTTTAATATTATATAAATCTAATATTAAAAATAAATCTATATTCACATAAAAGTGCTAAGGATATTACATATTCGCGCAATTCATTTACTGTAAATGTTACGTATATCGGTACACCCATAAACAAAAGATACTGGTTATTAAAATAATAATTGTGGCTGATAATTTAATTTGGCAAACTGTGCAATTCTGCATGTTATTATGCTTGCTGTATGTATATTATGTTCTATGATTTAGTATATATATCTATATCTATATATATATATAACAAGTTTCAGGAGTGGCAAATCTGTGCGGACTATGGCATAATTCGAGCATTTCATTTACTGTAACTATTAAGTACACCTATCAACAAAGGATAATTGATATTACAATAATAATTGTTATTGATTATTTAATTTGGCAAACTGTGCGATTCTGCATGTTATTATGCTTACTGTAAGTATACTATTTTCGATGATTATATTTAATTTAAAAATATATAAAGATTATTTATATGTTTAAGGAGTAGTAAATTTATTTGATTATAAAAAATTATTAAAATTTGATTATATTTTTTTCAAAAATTTAATACTAATAATGATAGAATCATGTTTTTGATAATGATAGAATCATGTTTTCGATGGTTGAAATAAAGTCAGTATTATAAAAAACTTTTGAAACAACTGAAACTTTACAAACTTGCATTTCCCAAATTTCTACCAAAATTTATCAAAATCTTGCCTAAATTCCATTCTGTGAGCAAATTTCAAACTTACTTTTTATACTAAGCCTAAACATAATTATTAAAATCTGTACATTTAAACAAAAACGGCTAATCTACATATCAGGAAATAATGGATAAAGTAGTTATTTTTTTAGATTATGTTTTTATCTAGCATTTAGATTTTAATTTCTGGGATTATGTTTTAATAACGGTAAATGAATATAATTTTATTAATATTTGTATCTCTACTTGATGACAGGATTTTTTGGATCTGTTTCTTCAAATTGTCTTGAGGGTGAGCCACACTGGTTAGTTCAAAACCTGTCGACAAATGTCTCTCAAATGTGTCTCTTTATGTGATTTACCCAGAAATTCTACTTATACATTATAGATCACAAAAGCTTCAATTCAACAATTTTATAAATATTTGTATCTCTACTTAATTTAATTAATAAACAAATAACTTCGAGATGTAGCTGGTCTTACCTGTGAACTGTGTCAGCTATCTGATTCATTCTCTCTTATATATATAAAATAATTTTTTATAAAATTTATATCACCGGAATTTTAAAAAATATCTAAAAATTTAAAATAATTAAGCTGAACTTCTCCAAATATATCCTTACAATTATGATAGATAAGGGCTTCGTGAGTTATTAACTCTCTGTTTGTGAGCTGCTTGATAACCGTGTTATTATATATTCAAACACCTCATCTCATGAAAAAAACTGAAACTTAAAATAATTAAACTGAACTCTTACAATTATGATATATAAGGCCTTTATGACTTGTACTCTCTGTGTTTGGGGCGGGTGCTATTCGACTGGTCAACTGTATGTTTGCGGGCCTCTGCGTAACGGTGTAGTAAATCTAAAAGTGTATTGAATATGGTCGCTCACACTCATATCTGGCTGTGTATAAGCTAAAGGTTCGAAAAGCCCTTGCTTTAAACGGTCGTCTGAGTTGACAAGAATATGCAATATGTATTCTTTTCGGCCCCTCACGCGCGCTGGCGAAGGAGATGAGGGTAATGGTGATATCCTGAACAATAGCTAAACACCAGACTTTCAGTGGCAGGCCGGGGTCCAGTCTTAGCTGGAGGGATGGGATTAAGGTGTGCCCATATAACTGTAGGCAGGTCGGGATCCATTCTTAGCTGGACGGATGGGATTAAGGGATGCAAACAACCCTATAGAATTCATGAAAACGGACAGGAAGAAGCAAGAGACGGATCAACAGACAAAGTCTCAGTTCATCAGGCTTCCAAAAACAGAGAAAACTGAGAGAACGAAGCAATTCCCGCTAAAGCTAGGTAAAAGTGAAAATTTTAAAATCATTTCCAATAACATGCAATACCTACGAGTTCATATAATGATGGGGCAGTAATACCTTGGTATCCCCTTGGAGCTACGGCAGACTTCAGTCTTCTCGCCGTTGCGAACGCGCCTATGATTAACCCGAGAACCAACCCGCCCACAACACCTAAAATTATGTATGTTCTTTTGTCTGAAGATTTGCTCTCTGGACTATTGGCTGCGTTCCCTGGAGAGGCTTGCGGAAGCTGCATAGACGAATTATAGAAAGGATATATTTCATAACGAAGGATGCAACTTCTACTCCAATACTGAACTCCTGCAGTCGTATCAGTTGTGAATATTGTATTGATTGAGTATGATAGGCATGTGCTGCATTGGTCAGTACTTAGATCTCTTGTGCACTGGACCAGACCGTAAATAGTTTGTGACAAGGAATCCAGAGCTATACCGTAAGCAGAGCGTCTCGTTTCAGTTGTTGCTTTAGCTGACAAGTTATTTAGGAGATTCTTAGCAGCAGCTTGAAAGTCATCGGGGACGAAGACCCCCGCATCCCCTCCGAAGCCCTCCTGATAATTATCCCCTAAACTTGTGTCCAATTTTCCGATGAAGTTATAGTTTTCATAACGTAAGAAGCAGTGAAAAGGCCAACAAGTAGCGCCAACGCTACTCCCACATTGTTGCCGTATGCTAAGCGTTGCCAATTGCCAACAAGTGGAGCATTGGTCGATTGTCATGTCTGCTCTGCACTGGAAGAGTCCATATATTTTGTTAGGAGTTTCGCCATACACAGAGCTGTTAAACCCAGAATGGTTTGTCCCTTGAGCAAGACGATCAAAGAGAGCATTCAGATTGCTCTGAAACTTACTGCCTGTTGTATAGTTCCCGTCACTGTACTGAGTTGTAGGCACCTCTGTCACTGCGTTGCAAATCTGTCCATAAAGACTAATATTGATCAAGGCAGGAAGAACAATAAAAAAGTAGAAGAGCCTGATAATTTGGGGGATCAGGAGAGAAGTTGCAGAATCCCTTGCATAAAAGTTCATATTCGATGGGATTCTGATTGCCATCGAACAGTGGAACTGGAAACTGTGAATAGACATAGCAGTGATGCTACAAAAATTTGTGGCTTCTGCGAATGTGGTTAATCAATAAGAACCTTATGCTGCGCGGTCCATCCTTTCATTGAAATATCGACGTCAGCCAACTCACTCAAACGAGGAAATCATAGTCACCTAAACCCAAGCATGCGTGAGTTATGGTCACTCAAGTTGGTTTATGTTCGTGTTTTTTTTGTTTTTTTCCTTTTTCCTAGGTCTTTATTATCTGAATCCAAATAAAACAAGGGAGCTACTGCCGTAGCGGTAGTCCCTGCCCGGGGGTGCAAATTCCAGGCTGGTTGTAAATTGCTGGAATAAAACTGAAAGCTATGATTGTAAATCCTTAGGCTATAATTAAGTTAAAAATAATACATTTCTGAAAAAGTATGCAAAAACAATTCTCAATTCAACTAATTCATCGTTGAATGATGCTAATAGGAGGGTCTTAGACCAATAAATTCGTGACACCTTAGTCAGAGTTAAAACCTTCAACCACTGTATTAGCCAATATGCATTTTTAACCAATTTGTGGTTCAAGCACTTCTATAACCTTGAATAATTCTATCACTCGATATTCACTTCCAACGACTCTGATTCGGTTTATCAAACTATCATTTCCGACAAATCTGTTATTTAGTATAGACGCATAATATAGGCTACACAGACCTTCAAAAACATTCATTTATGCCGCAGAAAGCATTATGATCGAGCTTTTGTCGTCATTGGATCCTGATTAAAGCTCAAAGGATCCTAATTCTTGGTGTGGTAAGTACTTATCAAAGGCTACACATTCTGTTAAATGGTGTGGATGTTAAAAGTATACATATGAAACGCCTACATCGTTAAAAAACACGCAGGAAGAGAAGCAGGGGCCTTAATAGAATGCAGGGGTCCTACTATTTATCTACGAAAAAAGCCGGAATTCTTCCAAAACTTTCGATTTTTAGCAATGCAAAAGGTGTGAATAATTTGCATCTACTTAATCAATATGCTAGAAGAACAACACAATGGCTTCCCTGCACAACATACGTGCCCATAAATTAAAATGCACAATTTTCACATAAATTAAAATGCACAATTTTCATTCTATTTGAGGTCGTTCCTGCACGTCTAGCAAGGAAAAACCAAGGGACTATGCGTGTGTTTGTTCACAATTTCTAGCATCTTGTTCTGCATGTGCATCAGGGAGTTTCGATTTCTTGCTCATTCTCAAGTCGTTGCACTGGAGCTGTCCAGAAACAGTAAGCATACACCATACAAGCTTGAGAGAAACGTTTTAATGAACTATTAACTGTATTTTTGCAATTATTTTTGTTAAAGTAGAGTAAGCATACAATTATTTTTGTTAAAGCAGAGTAAGCATACAACAGTTGAGGGACAGGAAACCAGTATTATGACGGACTCTGTTTTGAAGGTAAAATTCATCTGCAAATTTTACCTTTGAAATCTAAAATGGAAAGTAAATTTTACCTTTGAAATCTGAAATGGAAAGTAAATTTTACTGGAATTCATAATTATAATAAATTTGTTTATATGAATTATGGCCTAATTGACAATGTCAAAATATTTGGTATAGTTTTTGGGGTTAGAGATATGCGCCGATACGATGGCAGGAGACAATATGCGGACAGGGATTTCTAGTATCTTTCTTCAATTTTATATTACATCCTGTATCTAGATCTGAATATACTGATTTTACTACAGCATTTTTCTCGTCTAGAAAAGTAATGACATTGACATTTACATCTTTGAATTTGACTTACTTTTGTCGTTTAATCCTATATTTATTTGTTCAAAATAAAAGTTTGTGATAATACTGAAGTGTAGCTTACTTGTAAGCAGTGCCAACCTTTCCAACACATCACCGACATTTACTTTTCCAAACCGTGTGTAAGTATGCATCCATATCTTTCCTTTCCCCGTCTTCGTCGGAAAGAACGTTCGATACCTGAAATGAATTATTACTGTGGGAACCCATGTCAGCATAATATCACATTCAGGACCATTGTAATATTTGAACCACATAACGCAATTTCCTTGAAATATTCAAGGAATAATATTTTGATTAGGAAATTTTTCCAATGTAAGTTTGCAGTTGCACGAGCTTTGAAATCATCTAAAATTGTAAAATTTAAACCAGAACCCTTGTAATTTAAAAATAAATGTCACTGTTTAGTCGAAATTAAATTGATTATGAAATATATTTTATGCATTCAAATTTAACTGCTCCTGACCAAAACAATTTATTTACTCAACCTATAGACTATCCACACTCAACCTCGACGCCTAGAATTATTATTCAAAAAGTCAACAGCGTTTTTGGACAAGTTCGCACCAAAAAAATAATTGTAAATGAAAAAACGTTCTTCGGCCAAAATATAGGACTTCCCAATGAACTTGTCATAGTTTACTTGTCATTGTGAACTACACCCACTCAAAGTTACTTTAATTTTGAACCACTCCATTTGTTTAGAAAAGAAGTACATGCTTCACCTCCGTTTGACTTGGTTGATTATTTTTTTAATTTATGGTCGCTTAGTTATGATTTAGCTTTTAAAATTGGTGATCAGCATGCATCTGGGGTCCGTCGGAAAACACGAACCAAAACATGAAACGAATATAAACCAAATATTAAAAGAATAAAATCAAATTAACAGAACAAAAACAATGTTCAATTCCGTTCTACCGGTTATCAGGTCACACAAGAATTTTTTGCAATTAGCTTCTATAACCATGAATTCATTTGAACAGCTTTCAGATTTACCAATCTGCAACTGCAGCAACAGAAGAAATACATAAATTTGCTAAAATCATACACATATCCAAACTAGGTTGTCCTGTTGGACTTCACCTACAAAAAAATCTCCAATCAGCATAACACAGATCCTTGTGTATAGCTCAGATTTAGCTTTTCTGAAAAAATAAATAAAATTGCGGAGGGAGTTTAATCTTTCAAGGAGAGACCAGAACAACGGGGGCCGGCATATGATAAAATACTCTTCCCATGCCCCTTGACATTTTCTTTCCTTTTCCTGCTTTGCCTTTCATTGCATCCCCCGTTTTACACAACTTCCTATTATTGTTGTTGTTGAACGCCACCCCATCTTCTATGTTGAACTTCCACTCGCTCTCCCACCGGGGCTGCGCGCATGCAGAACACAAAGCACTAACACTGCAATAACACAAAACCAGTCAATACCATAACATGAGTAACCCTATAAATCAGATATACAGACAGATACATGTTAACTATTTTGATCACAGAAATATGTTGTTGTTGGGGCAGATCAATACCTTGGGAAAATTGGTGGCTTCCTCTGAGCAGTATCAGATTTTTTAGGGTTGTGACCATCGCCCGAATACTCTTCCCTGTCATACACCAAATCTGCTGCAGTCACGTGGGAATCCATATTATCTATTTGCAGCGAAAGAAATCAAACGTACACTCTATGTCCGTTTGAGAAAAATAAATACACGACTGCTTCAGCATACCGAGTTACAGCCTTTTATCTTAATCGTCTCCTGATATACACATATAAAACGAGGAGCTGGGAAACGAGAATCCACCCCACCCCCTGTTTTGGGGTTTCAAATACAGCGGGGTGAGATTACGGCATCAAAGCAAGAACACAATGATGAAGTCTGGAGGAAGATCCGCTCTCGGAAAACCACCCCACCTTCTGTTTTAGGGTTTCAAATACAGCGGCGTGAGATTACGGCATGAAAGCCAAAAACAATGGTGAAGTCTGGAGGAAGATCCGCTCTCGAAAAACCGCAAGTACAATACCGTTGGCAGCTTCTTGTTTTGATATCGTGAGGCAGAAGCCTGAGGCAGCACAAACCACCATGACGAAGTATTCAACGTGTCATCAGCCACACTTATCTTTTTGTTTTGTGTGTTACTAGAGCTGCAGATTTGAATGGACTGACAATAACCGTAAAATTTAAACCAGAACCCTTGTAATTTAAAAATAAATGTCACTGTTTAGTCGAAATTAAATTGATTATGAAATATAATTTATGCATTCAAATTTAAATGCTCCTGACCAAAACAATTTATTTACTCAACCTATAGACTATCCACACTCAACCTCGACGCCTAGAATTATTATTCAAAAAGTCAACAGCGTTTTTGGCAAGTGGAAAACCAAAAGTTATCTCTGGCTTGAAAACGAGAGTTCAAGTGGAATATTGTTTTTTAATTTATTTCACCAGATGGCAAGAAATATCATCACCAACGCCTGGGGTTATAAATATCATTGCTAGCGTGGTCGTCTAAAGATAGAAGTGCTCTTTGCAGCTTTCGAGATTAGAAAGCAAGCGAGCAGGTTTTAGTTAGGGATTGGTTGTGTATGAATGTGATTTAGGGTTGGGGATTCCAAATTTTGAAGCTCAATCATGGCGAGGACACAACAACTGGAGGTGCTAAATGCGCTGGACAAGGCCAAAACGCAATGGTATCATTTCACATCAATCATTATTTCTGGTATATTTAAATCACAATTTAAACAGTAAACTGGTTTCTTTTAATTTTCATCTAGATAATTTTAAGAATACATTATATGGAAAACATGTATCAATCCCATAACACAAACAAGAGAGGAAAGATTACATTAAGCTTTCAGTTATTTATGAAATCCCCAAACCTACCGAACAAAGATTTATGAAAATTTTATCAGTTATTTAATTCACTGATAATTCACAGAAATCCCCAAATCTACCAAACAAGCATTTACGAAAATTTTATGGACTTATGGCCTGATCCTACATTTTCGAGAAATTCAAAGGAATCTTTGCCACTGCGACTACCTGGGAAGTTTGATCCCTAATCGTGGAGGTGAGGCGAAAAATCTTCGAAAGGCGGCTTCGTCGATAGTTTCTTTTATCACTTATCATACATACAAAAGAAAACAGATCTCCAAACATACACACAAATGCAAAAACATTCCACACGCAGACCCCTTAACTCACAATATACAGGGCAGGGCGTATACAAATAAACTCACAATGTACAAGGCGCCTTTCAACACACAACTCTGTCGCCAAAAAAAACCCACTAGCGCACACAAGTTACAACCCAGGGTGCCTTTTAACACATAACCAACACAAGAGAGACACAACGTTTATGGTAGGAGATATAGAAATGGAGAGATCCTAAGAGTGCAATATTTCTTCAACACAATGAAACAGGCTTACACATCTTCGCATTAAAATGAAAGCAATATTTCCTTTAATAAAATGAAATAGCCTGACATATGTCTCCCATTAAAATGGAAGAAGCACTATGCTTTTGACAAGATGATTTCCCACCGAATTCGGCATTCTCTTGACACGAAACTCCAACAGAACACCTAAGAAATGCAGCAACCAAAGTTTTCTTAAGGTGAGAGCAAATCAGGGTGAAAATTGCAGCTAAGATTCAAGAAATTTTCTATAAATTCCAAGATAAAGATCCTTTTAACATTACCCTATGTCCCGCGCAGATAAATCACATTGAAAATGTGCAAATGAACCAAAATCTTGCAACAAACCTACATGATTAAGATCATTCAAGCCGTGAGCAAGTTAAATTTTAATTTCTTTGAACCTTTAATTAATTAAATAAATACATATAAATCACCCAAGGCCCAATAGTTTGTAGTAAAGCCAGAGAAACATAATTTATTAAACCTTTAGTCATTTCATTTACAGGTAAATTGCAGACGGTGGGAATAATTTATAATAAAATCAGAGAGCGATTTCTTGAAGCATTGGTTATTTAATTAACAAGGAACACGCCAATAGTTTCATGCAAAACCAGAGAGAATGGTTTCTTTAACCGTCTACTACTTAATTTAAGAACATAAACAAGAGAGGAAATATATCATTAAGCCTTCAGTTATTTAATTCAAGGATAAATCACAAAAATCGCAGAAGTTTGAAGTAAAACCAAAGAAAGAAAAATGTCTTTCAAAATCAGGAAAAGAATTTGAACATTAAATTATAGATTGCAATATATCGCGTGAACAAAGATCTATGCAAATTTTATGGACTTATACCTTGATCTAATCTACAGAAATTTAAAGGAATTTTGCCCACTGCCGTTAACTCGTACCTAGTAAGTTTGATCCCTAGTCCAGACGATCGGTGAGGTGAACAATTTTGGAGAAGCAGGCGGCATCACTTTCACAATAATGCACCTGATCTCGTCTCCTCTCCGCTCCTCTCATAGATTCAGGTACCCGAGCGGAAGAATGAAGAGCAGCTAACATGAAAAGAGCCCAAGTTGTAAACAATCAATCCTGGCAGCCAACAGTGACAAGTGTAAGCTTGTAAGCTCCACGGGTTTATGCAACAGTGACAAGTGTTTGTAAGCTCGACCGGTTGCCCCAACCTTCCGTTTCAAAACTTAGGATAAAATAGCGTTTGAAAACTTTGCTTTCAAAACTTAGGATAAAATAGCTTTTGAAAACTTTGCTTCCACCTTTGTTTCAAAAACTTTACCGTCCGGTTCACAAACTTAGGATAAAACAGCATTGGGGCACGTGAAGCCTGCAATAAGAGGGTAAATTCAAAAGTTTGGTTAAAACTTCATTGTGCGAAACTGAAATGCCCAAACCTTGGCTTAAATTTTGGTGAACAGCACGGTCAAAGGCAACTAATACTTGGTCAATGCTCGATCGAACACTAATAGTCCCTGCTATGCCGGAGGCAGGGACTAATAATTACGTTTAGAATTTTACAGTAATTATTAAGCGCAGAGATTTAATTTCTATGAAATATATTAAAACATGCTTAATTTTATTTTTAAATTAGATTTATTTTTTAATAAATTTATTTCAAATTAATTAATTAAAAAA
>APFE030471857.1:0-11032 GCA_000404065.3 Pinus taeda
TGCCTCCGAACTTCTACAAATACACAGAGGCAGATGAGACCTTGGATGCAATTTTGAGGCATCAATTGCCTACGCAGGAATGGTGGACCTCCATGATACAATTATTATTATAAACAAGGGGTTTCATCTAAATTTTGTCATCAAAATATACAAGTCATCACATTCAGAAAGTGTGGTGCATATACTATGACCAAAAGGTGGAATGAGCCACCTCAGCAGGAAGATTCGGCCACCAAAAGCAGCAATGACAGCTACAGGTAGCAGGGCCGAGAAAAGTTTCAGCATGACTGAGCATAAAGACACATCATTCACATCATTCAACATTAAAGCAGAAACACTCAACTGACTCAGTCTCCTCCAAAGGTCAAGAAGAGGCCTGACAGTATTAAAGACCATTTATCTTACATTCAGAGTAGCAATAACTTTCTTATCTGATATTTTGTAAAGTTGGTGAGCATAGTTAATGTATCAAATGAATCAACATTCAGATATTTTGTAAAACCTATTGTATATATCCCCCCTCGCACAAACTTTCAAGGGGTTGTTGTTAGTTTTGTTGTTCTCTTATGAAGAAATGAGAACTCGACTGTAACTTTCAGAAGGATGTTATAAATAAAGCTTGGAGTTTACAGGAACTGAGTCTTACTGGTGCATGCTGTGATTGGAACCATTGAAAGCTACAGGATTCTAGTGCTATGGCTTGATATAATAAGTGTTTCTCTATCTCTGTTAATTTTTCTGTTATTTGTTTTAACTCATGACTCTCACATGTTGTTATAAATCTAGGAAAGAAAGAAAAAGAATAGCTCAGGATTTGTCCATGGAGACACCCTGATCTCAATCTATCTTCACTATAAATGTTTTGCATACCTTCAGCTGTTTAAATTGGAATTCTTAACTGCTCCAATAAGATCTGAATATCTCACAGTCACTATTTGGTAATTCATTTATGCTACTAAGTAGAGATTGTTGTTCAAATTGATATCACACTGTCGGTAACTCCATATCCCATTGTTTCACTCACTAAATCGGAAAATTATATTAACAATGGCCATCTAGCCTTGCAGCAAAACTTTCTCCATCACAGGCACCAGAAATATCTCACTTTTCTGACTCCATATGCCTAATGGATTAGCATCTTCTGCACTCTTCATGCCCTTCTTACAACAAAAGTTCACCAACCAAAGTCTTAAACAGGAAACTGAAACTTTAAACTAGCCTAAAATACTCGCAAAGCATAGCTAAAACTTAAAGGGAGAGCCCTCTCTGATTATAGATAGGCTAGGATCTATAATCCAAAGGTTGGTTAGTGGTTACCCTGGCCGTATTCCCTTGGGAGTCATAGGGAACAACCTGGGTGTTAACATAACACATCTTGGTAGCTTAATATTTTTGATAGAGTTTTCACTCTAGAGATTTTTTTTCCTTAGCTAACTATTTGTGTTTATCAACACTAAATAATTGATTAAGTTTTTCTCCCACATATCCCCCAAAGCTAGAGTGAGGCTTGATAGTGAAATCTTAGGTGAGTCTTAGTGTATAGAGTCGATGTAAATTTCCGTACTAGATTACATCTAAAATTTTGAATAATTTGGTTGTGTTTAGGGTCAATTTTTAATTGTCAAAATTCCCTTGCTAAACAAGATTTTTATGTAATATTCGATTTAAAATGTAAAAAGTGATGTCTATAGAAGTTTTTGAAAGTATGAGTACTTAAAATTACACCTCAACACCTCAAATTTATATTTAAACACTTTGAGGGTGAAAAAATATGTTTATACCCCTCTAGAGTCATATTTTTAATTTTCTGACAAAAAATGACAAAATAATTATCTAGAAAATTAAAATGAGAGAAAATAAAATTCTCTCCAAGTGAAATTTTTTTAAAACAATATGTGGACTTTCCCAAGAAAAGAATATCCACAAATCAAATATGGAAAGTCCTACAAGAAATTCGTTGGTCCAGAAAAGTAGTTTATTCTCAATTTTTTTTTTTTTTAATGAGATGGTTCAAGTTGGAGTTGAATGAGAAAATTTCGAGGAGAAAAATTAGGAAAAAATATTTTTTGGTTTGGGATCAAATTTTTGGTCAATCCAATTCCATCTTCAAGGGAAATCAAACTCCTCCTTCAAGATCAATGCAAACAATCAAGGGACAAGATTAACGGGACGTGGATTAAGCCTTCAACAAGTCATTTTTTTTCCTTGGATCAAGTCAAATTTCTGCAACTTGTTGGACCTAACCGTTTTCACTTGGAGAGGGATCTAAATCTCTCATTTTTTCTATAAATTGAGCTCAAATCTCCTCATTGTAACGCATGAAAAATCAAGCTCTTGGATATGGAAGCTTTGATACAATTTTGTATTGGAAATATTTTAGGAATAATAAATAAGTAATTGGGGGTCAATTCATGGTGGTGTTCCTCTTCTATCGTTTATGGTAAATTCTTTCTAAATTTTGTTTTTAATGCTATATTGATTTTAATTTAAATCTTTGTTATTTTACTTTCCATTGGTGGATCTATTATTTGTACATGTATCTTGCATTAGAATGTAAGTTTGCAAACATACTTTAGAAGTAGCAACTCTAGTGGGTTTTTGGTTGAACCCCTAGACCTCTATTTTATTATGCTATCCAACTGTTGACCTAGATTGTCATTGATGTCAATATGGAAATATTCTAGGATAAGCGGAGCAAGAAGCCATGAGGAGAAACCAGAGGAAATCCAAGACAGTCAAGCCATTAGAGAGAATATCGGAAGTCATAGGAGCTATCAGAGCAGAGCTATCAAAGCAGGGAAGAAGTTCATTAGAAGGAACAAAGAGGAACACGCATTAGGAGGAGAAGCCAGCGGAAGAGAAGTTAACGGAGGAGCATCGCATGTAATATATGCCGAAGAAGAACTATCGGAATCCAAAGGGAGGACCGATCAGAGGAGCAAGAGAAGCATAGAGGAAGAATAATTTGAAACCACGAGAAACAAAGAGCGGAGAGTCGTTACTCTGTGTAACCGCATTCAACAGTTAACTGGCGGGTTTGTAATAGTGACAGTTGTTATCAGTTAGGCGCTAGTCGGTAAGTGGTATTTAGAGGAGAGAGCCCAATTCCATTAACCAAGCGACACATAGCACTTGGGTGGAGAGAGAAAACCACTTCTTCGGGTGGTTATTTCTCTTGCAAGTGGCTCACCCGAAATGCATGTAGGCCTTTTGATCTAGCGCAGGTTGATCGACGATGAAGGATCAACAGACGGTTTTGGGTTGATCGGGTTAAGTCAGGACTGTTAGATTTGGAGAGAAGATCAACGGTGGAGGATCGCTAAGGAATACCGCAAGAGTGTAAAGCCGTGTCATGATAAAATATGTGATTGCGATATATATATATATATATATAATATATATATATATAGACCCACGTGACCATTACAATATGATGTAATATAATATCAAGTCCGTCGCAATATCGCAAGCCTCTTTAAAAGCCTTGCCACATTAAAATACCAATTGCGATACGTATGCGGACCTGCTGCAACGTTATAACATGGCCTATTGTAATATCGTGTCCGTCACAATATCGCAAGCCTTGTTAAAGTTTTGCCACATTGAAATCAGCCGATTGCGATATAATTGCGGACCCGACTACACCATTATAGCATGGCTTAATCAAATGTCGCATCCACGGTAATCACAATGTACAAAGGAATGTCAAGGTGATTGCGATAAGGGTGTGGTCTCGACGGACTTATTAATAACTGTTTAATACCATATTGCATCCACTTCGTCGGTAGTTGGGAATCGGCTATGTTATGTGCGAACCCCCGGAAGCTGCGATTATGATGAAAGGATGACGTGGCATGTGGGACCTCTATATGGGTATAGCCTATTCTATATGATTTCCATGAATATGGAAGACTCTTCACTATGTTTTTAATATTCAAGTCGGCCGGCCTTCTTCCACTAAACACGTCTTTCCATTGGTGAAACTCATTTAAATCTACGATAAGATGTATCATTTCGAATGATCTACTTTGGGCATCAATCACAGAACATGACGATAGTTCACAACTCGTGATTATGAAAAGAAGACGAAAGGACGAGCGAGCGTAGATTGGGAAGCTAAAGCTCAAGCGACTGGAGGAGGGAAGCCAGAAGGTTGAGCGAGCATTGAGGAATCCAAAGCTAAAGCAAGCAAGGAGGAAGCCAAAGGTCAGGCGTATCAGACATATAAAATAGAGAACAAGGAAAGTTTAACGTTGCTAGCGAATTGTAAGAAAAAAAAGGGAGCCGAAGTTCTAGCAGAAGTGGAAGGAACAGGACGATAGAAGTAAGTCATAGGTCCATTAGGGTTGGGAGCAGAGTATTACCACCAAATAGATCCAGACAGTTACAACAAAGGGTTGGAGCCCTTGAGGTTGGTGCCTTAGAACTGAAAGGATTGGTGTCCTGGGAGTTGGTGCTCCTAAATTCAAGGTTGGTTCCTTGACAAGAGTTGGTGCTCTAGAGGTTGTAGCCTCACAAAGAGTCCAAGTTGGTTCTTGGCAACTGATTGAAACCATATATATATTGTACTTGATTTACTGCAAAGATCACATTAATAAAAGCATCTATTCCTGTTATCTATTTCTGTGTTCCAAATATAATTTTTTTTAACTGATAAAAATAATAATGGAAAAGAAATACTGATTCACACCCCCCCCCCCCCCCCCCCCCCCAGTATTTCCAACACCAACTATGTATTGGAAATAGTGAGGGGGGTGAGTCAACATTTCTGTTTCTTTTCACACAATTAGTTAATTAATCTTTAAATATTCAGAGCATTAATCAAGACAATCATGAACATCACATCCATTGAAAAAACACAAAATATGTCGTCCAAACAAGCTTTGCATTATGTATGGTTACATCCAGAATTTACCAGCCGACTTGGAAGGAAGTAAACTAATCCCTAAAGAAGCTAATGCTTCTCAATTTCTGAAGATATTTGTAGGACCTAGTCCAAAGGAGTCTTCAACCCCCCTCACAATCAACAAGTCAACCAATTACTGCTGCTCCACAACTGCTGCGCTGCAATCACTACTGCTATCCACATATGTCATTGCTGCACACATTGCTGGTATCACTGCCCACTGATGCAAGCATTGTCTCCACTACTGTTGTCCGTTGTTGTCACTACTCCAACTGCTGACCTCTGTTCACTTCTATCCTCAAATTCTATCATACAAAGCCCAATCATGAATGTATCTCCAAACAAACTCAGTCGCTATACTGGAATTCACTGTCCACTAGTAAATTAGTCCCTTAACAACATATTTACTGTTGTTAGATATTTCTAAATACTACATAAACACTTTTATTTCTCATCCCTAGAATGGTCATCATTATACATTCTATCTTCTGAGTCCAAACGCTAATAACATGATTCCTTAATGCCTTTAGATTACTGTCGTATTTAAGGATAATTGAATTATACAATAATCAAACTGTGCTACTATCACATATAACACCCCAGGTTGGTGAATGTTCAATATGAGACAATAACATCATCACTTCTCTCCATAAAGGGATTTGATCACAAAACTCTATTCTCCATTTGTTATAGTTACTTTCTTCCATCAAGATACTGCCTTATCAAATTTTTTCTGCTATAACAATTCTACAACCACCGCCCTTGTTACATATGCAAAATCCAGGCATGGTAATGATGCCATGTGTCCTTAGACTTTTGGTCAAATGAGAAGCCTTCATACATTTTATGCTCTTTACTAGAAATTGATTTGTGCAGTTGCAACAAAAATTCTAACAACAACATATTGGTACAATAAGATTATTGTCAAGCTGAATGCAACCTCAAGAAGGTGTCAATGATTCATATTGTAAAAACCTTCTATTGCTGGAAAAATGATGAAACCCAAGTTCAACCTCCATATGACTATTTTCTCTTACAAAGATAAGCTTCATGGAATGAGGCAAATGTGATTCAGAACAGGTTCATCAATTTTCTATACCAAATATTGTAAAGTCAGTGTAGGTTTGTTGTCATGGTTATACATCAAGGTCATTGGTCATAGTAGTATTGTCAAAGAAACATTGTCATGGCAAAAGTTTGATGTCTCTTTCTAGTCATCATAAAAAAACTATCTTTTTAGGGTTCACTTTCCTTTGAAACTAATTGCTTGGAACCTCGTCGCTTGTAGCTCCTTAGTATACTCACAATCCTGATCGACGTCTTTCTTTTAATAGGTGATTTCATGGTGGATCAGTGCTGCCTTGGAAAGGTGATTAACAACCCCCTTGTAATTATTACCTAGCTCGTCTTTGTTGAAAATAACAAGAAGAAATGTTAAAAATAGAATCTAGAAATTCCAGTTTAATTTGTCCTTGAATTAAACTAAGAATTAAAATCGAATTCTATTCTCATAGCAACTTGTAAATAGTTAATTAAGTTTAGTTAACTTAATTAGCTTAGGAATTTCTAGTTGGAAGTATTTATGAAGTCATGTATATGTTCTATTTAAATTATAGGGGTCCAATATGAGTTTAATTGTGAGATGTAATTAGATAACTCAATTTATTGAGTTAAGTTCATTTAAATTAGTTCCAAACTTTTTATGGAACTAATAAAGAGTTAACAGTCAGTTGGTGCACTAATGCATCCACTAGTGCTACCTCAATTAAATGAAGATTCCCTCATCAGAAACTCATGCATGTTGATTTTGAGAAAGACCCAGTTGAGACTAGAGTGCAGGGATAGTGTACTATCAGTTGTATGATTTACTGAGTTGTATAGATCATGCATGAAATCGAGAACTAAACCTAGTGTGGATTGCACAATTTTAGATGCATAGGATTCCCATTAATATGGTCTATTCAACCATAATAATTACCCAAGGAATTAGGGGCTTGGAGAGTAGCAGAAGAGGCTAGAGATTGGCTTGAGCTTGCTTGTGAGCAGGGAGATTGATCATACTGAGTGCTGGGATTGTTCTTGTGAGAACAAGCACTATATTATCATCTTGGATTTCTGATTAATGTAATATAGATAGCAGTGATTTTGAGCTGTGGCTTTCCCTGGGAAAACATATTGTGTTATGTGCCATTGATTTGTCTTCCTCTTGCTATTATTGTTTTCATCGATCTTTATGGGCTTCCACGGTAAAGAGTAGAAGTAGATTCTTGTCTTTTGCTTTAGTACATTGCATGAGCTTGTGAATCTACATGATTTTATACATGTTATCAGAGCTGAAATCAATATACTAGAGGAGATTTCAAAGTTTTGAGTTTTGGGTTATAGGTGAAATTGGAATTTTCAATACATACTTCAGGATCGACAGATGACGTTTTACGGTTTGTGGCTCGAGTATGCCTTGGATGGTAGCTCAAATTATATAGCCTTGAAGGATAAGATGAAGGCTATGTTGGAGAAAAATGGCTTGAAGGAATTCATTGATCAGGAAATTCCTAAGCCACCAACATCAGATGCTCATAATCTGGCCGAATGGAAGAAGTATGTGGCAAGGGCGAGGTGGATAATCCTTGAGGGAGTTCGAGACCACATTGTCTTGAATCTCCATGGGAAGGAAACTCCACATGCTATGTGGAATGACTTGAAGGACCTTTTCTAGAACAATAGTGAACAAATGAAGTTGGCACTATTGACCTCGAAAAATCAAGATGGAGGCGGGTGACTCAATTCCAAATTACTTGACCAAGTTCACTCAATGTCGCGACGAACTTGGAAGTGTTGGAATCACGGTTGCCGAGGAAGATATAGCGAGTCTTTCTCTTCTAGGAATCCTAAAGAGTTGGCATAGTTATCAAGACTCTGTCAATGGTTGGGAGAAGCTTCCATATTGGGAACGACTGTGGTCAGATTTGATGCAAGAGGAGATCAAGAGGAACACTAGAGATGGGACCTCTTCCAAGGAAGTGGAAGAGGATTTTGCCTTAGCAAGTAAGGCAAAGAAGGCCAAGGGAAATAAGTCCCAAGGCGAGGAGGGTGGAAATAAGATGGACTTGACGAAAGTCAAGTGTTTTCACTGTCATGAGCATGGCAGTATGCCAAGAACTGCCCACAAAGAAAGCTAGCAAGAAGGAGCCGACATTAGCGGCAATAGGTGAAGCTCTAGCTTCACAATTCAAACTTGATTTCACTCTCATTTCATGCATGAACAACACTGTCATGGGAGGCGTGTGGTATCTTGACAACGATGCCTCGTTCCATATGACGGGGAATAGAGATATCTTTAGTGATTTTAAGGAGAAAGACCACAAGTAGAGCATAGAGTTTGGAGATGACGAGAGGTATAGAGCTATCGAGATCAGTACGGTTACCTTTCAGAGGGAGTTTGGCTCGCCTCTTAGGATCACATATGTGATGTATGTTCTAGGACTAAAGAAGAATCTTGTTTCGGTCGCGGTATTGGAAGACCATGGCTATGATGTGGTTTTTAGTAAGGGAAAGGTTTTCCTTAGACACATCACCATGGGATAGGTGTTCATGGGTCAAGAACCTGTATGCTTTTGAGGTTCAAGATGAATGCAAAGCGTTGAGGAGCAAGGCAAGGCTTAGAGATTTGGTGGTTGAGAGGGAAAGTAAATTACCTCTCAACATGCAGCTCGATAAGAAGCCTTAGAAGCAACTTCAGAAAGTTGTGGAGCAACCACAACTAGAGAAGATGAGAGGAGACCGAGTGGAGAAATCCACTCATGCAGAGACCTCCAGTAGGGGGAAATTTCGAGCCAAGTGGGAAGAGGGATCACATGTAGCCATACCTCCAGGTGTGAGGTGGGGCGATGTGAAGTGATAGTCCCAAGAGGGATGAAATTGGGCAGGGTCCATTGATAGGTTTTATCTCATGGATCGTACCTTGCTACGAGAGCCAAAGTACATAGTAGCAGGAGGAATCAGTGGGATTGATGCAGTAAGAGATCAGAGTGACAGAGGCTAGAGCAGTCAGATATTGAAGAGCGTAGAGAAGGGTTGACAATAGTGCAGAAAGGTAGAGTCAACATAACCGCAAAGTTTTCAGTAGACAGAGGCAATAACAGTTAGGGACTTTGATGACAGATTCATCATACTGATTCAGGTTGAATGTTTTTTTTGTTTTTGGAGTTGCTATAGCAACAAAGCTAGAGAGAAGTGTTGCATGCAGAACATTCCAAAGGTTCAGGATAAGGATTGAGTTGAATTCCTTTCTTGTTGAGAGGGAGTGTTGAAAATAACAACAAGAAATGTTAAAAATAGAATCTAGAAATTCTAGTTTATTTTTTCCTTGAATTAAACCGAGAATTAAAATCAAATTCTATTCTCATAGCAACTTGTAAATAGTTAATTAAGTTTAATTAACTTAATTAGATTAGGAATTTCAAGTTGGAAGTCTTTCTAAAGTCATGCATATGTTCTCCCTAAATTATAGGGGTCCAATATTAGTTTAATTGTGAGTTGTAATTAGATAACTCAATTTACTGAGTTAAGTTCAGTTAAATTAGTTCCAATATGTTTGTGGAACTAATAGAGAGTTAACAGTTAGTTGGTGCACTAATGCATCCACTAGTGCTACTCCAGTTAACTGAAGATTCCCTCATCAGAAACTCATCCATTTTGATTTTGAGAAAGACCCAGTTGAGACTAGAGCACAGGGGCAATGTACTATTAGTTGTATGATTTATTGAGTTGTATAGATCATGCATGCAATCAGGAACTGAACCTAGTGTGGATTGTGCAGTTATGGATGCATTGGATTCCCATTAATATGGGCTATTCAACCATAGGAATTGCGCAAGGGATTAGGGGCTTGGAGAGTAGCAGAAGAGGCTAGATATTGGCTTGAGCTTGCTTGTGAGTAGGGAGATTGATCATACTGACCGTTGGGATTGTTCTTGTGAGAACAAGCATTGTATTATCATTATGGATTTATGATTAATTCAATATAGATAGTAGGGTTTTGAGCTATGGCTTTCCCCGGGAAAACTTATTTTGTTATGTGCCATTGATTTGCCTTCCTCTTGCTATTATTGTTTTCATTGGTCTTTCTGGGCTTCCACTGTAAAGAGTGGAAGTAGATTCTTATCTATTTCTTTAGTACATTGGATGAGGTTGTGAATCTACATGATTTTATACAGTGTTTTCCTTCAACCCTCTGAAGTGAGTGGTCATGATCGTTCAAATGCCTTAGAGGAGCGATATACAACATTAGTCAGTGACCTACTACTGCCTAAATTTAGGAAACTCCTTCACGAAGTGAAGCATCCTACAAATAATCAAGATGTCTCCTCTAGAACTTAGTTGTCACAAAAGATTAACTCTTTATTCCCAAACATATGAATTGATTTAGGAACAATTTGTTCAACTCTGCATTCTTAGAGTAAGATCATCACATTCTTAAGGAGTAGCTCACTGTGACAAAATTTCTGAAAGGTGACTTGCTGATGAGCCAGATGTCCTATGTGAACAACAGTCATAAACTGTTCTACAGGAACAGTAGTTATGACTGCCCTACAGGATCCGCAGTTAGACTCTAGTTGGACAACTGAGCTCCTGAAATCAAGGGCACTTGATGGATCATCGTTTTTGTATAAATATGAAGGCCTTAGCCTTAGATGGTTGTTGAAACTCTCGTATTGCTATTGTAATTTTGAGCACAGTTCAGTTTTCGTTCCTTTTTGTAAGCCAACTTGGCATGACATCGGATTATGAATAAAGAAGGTAGTTTGTGATCTAGTTCTGAGTTTTCTTAGGAGACTATAGCTCTCAGGTTAGGGCCCAACCTGAGAGCCATAGATCCCCTCTGCTATAGTGTTGTTTCCATTTCATTTCCAGCACTTTAAGTTTTCGTTTGCACATGCAATTCGAATTACAGTTTGGTGATTTGGTTTTCTTATGAGTAGGATAGATTTTGCTTATGGTGCAGTTGTTTCCACTTGATTAGTGTAGCAGAGGATAGATACCATCAACTGGAGCTCCAGCAAAACGGTTGTTAAGGCTCACTGCCATCTCTCTTGAAGATTGGGGTGCAGTCCATAACTAGCCACC
>APFE030471857.1:20364-33957 GCA_000404065.3 Pinus taeda
TTTAAGCAAGATCAACTTAAAATAAATTTAATGAATCTAACAATGCTTTGGAACCTAACGCACAACATCTAGAGGTCTAGGCTAGAGACGTATTATGGCGTCGTAAAACTTGGTAACTGTTGTTCTCATTGTTGGTTGGGTGATTCCTCCACTCTGAGATGGCAAGTGCCAGTATGGACTTGTGCTCCCATGTATCGTCGAGTATATATTGGGAGACCACAATAGGCTGCATCCTTTATCCTTAGGAAGTCGTGTCTGCCGCCCTATCGATCACAATGCACTGAACACAGCATTCGGGAAGATTGACTACCATACCGTAAAGAGTATTCTATAGTTTTGCGATTGGTTTGGTAATCCCCTTTGCCTAGATCTCCAGAGAAGTCCATTTTGCTCCTTTTCAAACTCCTTAAAAGAAAAGGTCCTTTGAGCACTTGTCACTTCAGGCTCAATAAAAATCGAAGGTGACTAGAGTCATCTTTTGTTTTTTCTCGACTCTTTAAAATTGAAAAAGCAAGTTGTGTCAAAGTGTCTAAAATTTATTTAATGGAAATAACATCACAAATTCCCTCGTTGGTCTTTAGGTTGAGAAAATGGAGTCTACCAACCAAGGATTTCCCCTTGGAGGAAATCCTAGTCCCTTCTCCTCTTGGGGAGATGTTGGTGCACCCCTTATGGCCACATTGTCACTTCCAGGGTTAACGATTGGTTTTCTTGTCTGGCTCTTCTCTACCTCTGTCGTTCAGAATCCCGTAATTCCTGAACAGTCAAGTCAACAACTAGATGACACTAGAGTTGCCTCCCAACCTTCTACTTCATCTGATTCTCCCTCTCCTCCTTCCTCTTCGCTTGATAAAGCTGATAAAGCTAAAAATCAAGTAACTGAGAAGAAGAATAAGCAGAAAGAGAAAAAATAAAAGAAGAAAAAGGAACCAAAATCTAAAGGGGGAAACCAAGCGTCATCTAGCAAAAATTCTCACACCGTACTCTCTAAACCTAAATCCCCTTGTGTCATTTGCAATGGAGACCACTATCACCGAGATTGTCCCTACATCCCACGGATCTTAAGGGACTGGTATCCTCGTTTGCACAATCTGGTGTCATCAACCTCTGATGATCATGTTGAATGCACACCATCAACCAGTGAAAGCGAAGCACCTGGACAGAAAAGGAATCCAAGATTTCCTTGTAAATTCTGTGAAGGCAATCACGTCGTCCACCATTTTCCCTTCCTTGATGAAGCTAAAAGAGTTTTGGATGACCGTCCTACTTCATCTCTACGACTCCCTCCTGGATATAAAAAACTCTTTCCAAGTCCACCACTGGTTGAAAATCCGGCTGGCCCGTCATTGTGATCAGCTGAAGCGTCTATCATTGAAAATGAACCCTCTAAATCCATACTAGACGAAAGTCAAAAGGTCAAGACGACAGTTGACCCGGTCTTGCCTTCAGAGTGTTCATCCTCGAATGATACCGTCACTGAAGAGAAAGAGAATGACACTGTTCAAATTCTTTTCATAAACACAGACTCCGATGAACTTGGGGGCAGTCCACCTGTTCCTTTATTGCAGGAAGGAAGTTCATCAGAGTCATACCCGGCCATCTATTCGGTCCCACCACCAAGCAACCTAGTCGTTTCCTTCGACTGGAATCTACTAGGCAGACCCCATTTACCAACTAGTGTACCATTCAGAATCATTGTACAAGCTTACAGAATGGTCATGGCTGGTACCATCATTGATGAAGGGGCTTCTGTGAGTATCCTTTCCTCAACTGCTTGGAAAGCGCTTGGTTCACCATCGCTTTTGCCAGAAATGAGAAATCTGATAGGCTTTGACAAAGGAACCAGTCGACCCCTAGGGATCCTTCCAAATGTGCCCATTACTTTGATAAGGAAAATCATTCACATGAACGTGATGGTGGTTCAAGGGCCCTTGGATTATAATCTACTCCTTAGATGCGACTATATTTATTTCATGGGAGCCATCGTCTCCTCACTCTTTAGAGTAATGTGTTTTCCGCACGAAGGCAGAATGGTCAAGCTTGTGGACCAAATGTCATTCCCTGGTTCACACATCAAAAATAGTAAAATACCATCCCTAAATGGTATTTTCAAGCAAGGAATGTCTCATCGATCTCCAGTCCATCCACCTGATGAGCACGAGTGATTCAGGAGGATATGACTGAAACCCAGGGAGCATGCACCCTGGTCTGTTTCGGTAGGAAAACCTTGGGTATAGAGTAGGTTTCTGTAGAGGATATATGACTAGTCTGACACACCCGTCCCCACCGGAAAATAGGATTAGGCTAGAATAAGATACCTTCGTTAAAGTTATGTGAGTGGCATGCATCTGCACTTCTCACCTTTGTCTATTTCGGTAGACATCGCCAAGGAAGCATTCGGTCCGCTACGCGGGGAACTTTCATGGTAACCTGGAAATTTTTCGCTATACCTGGGGGCATGAAAACCTTTCCTCATGCAAGCGAAGAGCGACTATTTATTTTTTAAATTTGTAGGACCTCTAACCCTTTAAACCTGTAAGGCTAGTCATTTCCTAGCTTGCATAAAGAAAGGATCTGGGGTAAAGCTTCAAAAGATGCAAGCCCCTTCAAAATGGAATCTTCAATGAGACATCCTTATTATACGACTGGCGAGCAGTGTTACTGCAGGGTTCAAGCTCATTAAAAAATAAAAGCCCCACGAGCAGTTTTAGCACATAGTTCAAGCTCGTTAAAAAATAAGCATAACTCATGAGAAAATTTTTCCCCCAGAGTTTAAGCTCATTAAAAAATGAACTGGTAAATAACCATTGTGAATGCCTTATCACCAACTTTTGAGCCTTGGTCGTGTTCTCATCATCCCCTCCACTCTGTTTTTAGCTGATCATTCACCCCCATATGATTGTTTACCCCTTCGAGGAACATCTGCGAAGAGTGATTCTATTACCCATCCTTGTGACATTGTCATGATTGGAGAATTCCAAACCTTACCTAGAATCAGCTGCTACCCGAAATCATCACTCGTTCCTCGAAAACGAGTCTCCTTTAAGCTCTTTTCAACTGACTCGTAAAATATGAAAAGGTTTCCGAGAAATTAGCCTCTCAGGCTCGTTAAAGTCATCGAAAGAGCCATCCCTCCTCTAGATTTTAATCTTTTTGGACCTGAGGGATTATTACACAAAAAGGTCGAGCGCTTGTCATGTTCGGCTCATTAAAACTATCGAAAATTCATCCCTTTTGTATTATTTTACGCTTCTTCAAACTTAAGGGATTACATGACGAAAAGGAATCGTTGGAGTCTCCTTTTCGTTCCTTTCAGACTCTCTAAAATTGAAAGGGACCAAGTTATCTTTTTCGTTAAACTCGTTAAAACCGAATAGCGACAAACTCGTCCAAATGGACGAGAACGAGTTTCACTGTCGCTAGGCTCGCTAAAATATAGCGATAGGTTCACCTGAAGGGTGGATTATAGAACAAGCATATGTTATCCTCCTCAAGCTTGACAAAAATAAAGAGGTACTGGTCAGTAATGATTGGGGAAAACTGGGAAGAAAACTTGAAAAAGCTTTATTGGTAGCAAGTCACTCTTGAACATGACACTTTCCTTCCGCATTCAAGCCGGGTTGGGTTGTTCCATTCACTGATCATCACCATTGGTCCATCACACCATCCATCTTTGGGGTTAATGCTACCAATCCATCGTCAGTGTCGCCGATATGTTCAAGAGAAGTCATTCAGACAATTCTTCTATGTCTCACCCACTGCAATACATTCATGCTCCATTCCTTCATGACTGCCACCCTGAACCCTGTATCGTTAGATTGTTTTCACCTCCAAAATCATTTGCTTCTTTCTGTGTCGTTGATGTGAGATTCATTAAGGCCCTCCTGCGATAGGTCACTTCTTGTCGACATCAGCTCATTATCTAAGAAGTTGACTTAGTAACAACCCTTTCAGTACTTTGAAGCTTGCATGCCTTAATGGCAAGTTTCTCACTTTCGGCGACAGGTTTACATCAATGGCCTTCGACCGAGAGATTTTACGTGGTGTTCAACGGCAAGTCCTTTTTCACACCACGTAAATTATACTGTAGTACCTTGAGGGTCATTGTCATTATTGGTGATTCCTCTCGCGCCTGTTAACAGCTTACATCATTGGCTGGTAATCAGGCGATGTCTTTCCATGTTCGACTCCAGAACATTTTTCACATGGATCGACTTGTACTCCGAGTAAAGATTGAATGAGTTTTGAAGACCTCGGATCTAGTTTCGTCCATCCAGGTTGCGATATATTCAGGAATATAAAGACATCAAGTGTACATCATTGCCAAATAGATGATCATCCAAATCAAAGGATGATGAGTCCAAATCATCAGTTTTCCACAGAGACGATTGTTTGTCCTATGTACATGAAAATGAATTTATAAAGCTGAGCATGGGAATGCCCGCCTCAGCTAGATCATGAAAAATGTTGTTAAAATAATGTATTGTATTGTATCTTATTATAGGTTGCCTCCCAGCTCGAAAAAACTTTGGATCCTCATAGTGAAGCATTTCACTCGACATCAAAAAGATTAACGACCTCATGCTTTAGGGGGAAGCTGTTACAGACATTTTTGGGCACTTCAACCCTAATCATAAATGTCCATAAACTGAGGGCTCTTAAGTACCTAAAAGTTTTGCTTCACTGCCTAAAGGAACAAGGTCAGCTGATTACATCATCTCCCAGAAGTTCTCCACTAAAAACTGCTCATAAATGGTCAAAACTAGACCATACTGAAAACCCAGTGCAGAGGGTGTGATGCATATTACCTTCCCAGTGTATAGGGTGTGATGCATACTGAATGGCTCCTTTATAGGGTGCGATGGTCGGGAATGGACAAATGGCAGGGACAAAATGCGAGGTGGAAGATCATGGAATATTCTAGAAGCTTCCCCTCTGACAATTGACTCTCTATTTTCGACCAGGGATGAGTAAGCGATCATCATTCTCCAAGTGGAAGCAGGAACTATCAGAGAGGGGACACTAATCAAGACCCCAGAAGATGACTCACATCCCTACAATCATCTATATATGGATCCATCATCATAGAGATCCAGAGGCTGGAATCTTGTATCTTGTAGAGAAGTGTTGTCGGTGTTCTGGTGTATATTCATAGCGTTGGGTGATCTAAGCTTTACTTGAGGTGAAGAAGGGCTTTCTAGCTGGAGGATGATGCTGGGTTAGAACATATGGTTGTAATCCTCTTGCTACTTTTCATCTTAATAAAGCTATTCTTGTTTTCTTCCATATTCTTGTATGTTTACTTATATATGCATTTCATATGGTTAACACACATCTGGTCCTGTGTTATTTATGAATATAGATCTTTGTTCTTCGATAGTAGTATGTTGTTGTGATTCCACAGGTGCTCTTTGAAGCTGGGCAAACGAAGAAGAAGTGGTGAAGCTCTATCAGGAAGGAGAGGAATCAAACAAGGAAATCAAGTGCAAGACTAAGGTTGGTCTCCTTGGTTCCATTCTTATCCATTTTCATAAAGGAAAACAGAAGTAGACTTTAATTGTTTGTTTCTAGGATAGCTACCAGTCTTAGTGGGAATAACAGCATCTGAGTGGACACTATTCCCAGTAACATTCCCCTCGATAAAGCGATTCGAATTTCAAATTCACTAATTCCTGCTTGTTCCAGTGTCCTCGAGTAAAATTTGTGGTAGCTCGTTCCATATCTAGCTCGTACTCCTTTTCTTAATTACCTGCCACATGCTCCCTTTGGCCATAATGCAAACATCTTGTCATGAATATTGACATGAACGGTCACCTCTCCTCTTAGCAATGTAGCAGCGTACTTCGTATTGTGCGACCATGATCTTGGTGATGGACCAGATCTATGCGTATCTTGGCACTCACGCTCCTTTCCCCCAGACTGCTTTACCGTCCCGCACTCTTTTTCAACTGGCTGGAGCGGTGAGACTATCCCTCAAACAGTTAGTCAGGTGGCTAGCCTGCCCGTATAGAGATTTAGGCGACTGCCACTCACTTAGCCAGGGAAGGGGTCTCCATTGAGTTTGGCAAGCTAAACTGCACCCCCATCGGTAACCTCTTTGATGACATAGGGTCCCAACCAATGCATTCAGAGTTTTCCAGGGAATTTCTCAAACTTACTGTCATATAAAAATACAAAATCATTCTCCTTGAAGGTGCGTACCTTGATATGGTGATCATGCCATGCTTTCTCATGTTGTTTCTATACTTGCTGATGGAATCCAGCCAAAAATCATTCCTCCTCTAGTTCTTCTAGCTACGCGAGCCTTTCCTCCAAGGCCCCACAGTCTGCCATACCTGTCATTGCCGCGATCCGCAGACTAGGCACAATATATTCCATAGGCATAATGGCTTCCTTGCCATAGACCAACCAAAAAGGTTTATGGCCCGTCAACTTCTTGCACATGGTTCGATATGCCCATAGCACAATAGGGATGCGTAAGTCCTAGTCATTTTGTTACGCATTATAGACCTTGGTCAACGCAGTCTCCAAGATTTTGTTGAATGCCTCAATGGTCCCATTCTCTTGCGAGTGGTATGGCGTACTCTATTGGTTATATATCTGGAATTCCTCAGTGAGTGCATTGATTGTTTCATTCAAAAAATGCATTCCTCGATCACTCATGATAATTTTAGGACATCCAAACCTTGTCAGTACGTTCTCGAACATAAACTTTGCAGCTGTCACAGCCGTACAATCCTTAACCAGTTGTGGCTCTACCCATCAAGTCAAGTATTCTATCACGGTGATGATATTGTGCATGCCCGTCTTCCCTCGTGGCTCGATAGGGCCTACGAAGTTGATTTCCCACTTCTTAAATGGTTGCAACGTCATCTATGGCTTGAGCGGCATTTCATCTCTCCACGATGGTTTCCCCATCCTTTGACATACGTCGCAAGCTCGACAATATGCTTTTGAATCTTGATGCAGAGTAGGTCGCCATAATCCTATGCGAAGAATCTTCTGGGCTATGGCGCAATCTGCATAATGTCTACCAACAACCCCTCCATGTGCTTCGGCCAGGATTTGTCCTCGCTCGAACTCCGGGACATACCTGCATAATATTTCGTCATTGCCCATTTTGTAGAGGTGCCCTACAATCACGGTAAAGTTTGTCGTGTGCATCACTAATTCCTTCTTCTGTTGAATAGAATACCCATGCGACATGATTCATGTAGTTAAGAAATGGATTATATCCTCAAAGTGGCCATCTGCTACATGTACTGCATACAACTGCGCATCCAGGAGTCTGTCCTCTAAATTTGTGGGTTCTTCCCCGGTCTCAATTCAAGATAGGTGAACCAGGCCTGCATTTAGACGCCAGGGCTTTACGATGACCTCAAAGTCATATTCTTGGAATAACAACAACCATCTACAAATGCGCCCCCCCAACACATGCTTATTCACTAGCTACTTGAGTGCAGAGTGATCAGTGTACATCTTAAAATGGCCTCCGAGCAGATAATGGCGGTATTTTTGAAGCGCATATAACATCGCTAATCCCTCTCACTTAGTAGTGGAGTAATTCTTCTCAGCTTTGGACAACCGATGGCTTGTGAACATAATCAAGTTGTCAATTCCCTTTGCTCCTGACTAAGTAAGTACTGCCCCCAATGCGATACACAACGCATTGACATGCACATGAAATTCAACATCCCATTTTGGAAAGACCAATATAGGAGTGGATGCCATCTTTTCCTTAAGCATTTCTAGACTCTTGTTGCACTCCTCATTCCAGCAATAAGTAGCATCCTTCTTTAGCAACTATTCCATTGGAGCCGTGATCTGGGCATAGCTTTTTATGAACTTTCGAGAGTAGCTTGTGTGTCCCAATGTAGTGCGTAGTTTTTTGACACTCCACAATGCTTGCAGACAGAGTATGACATCAATCTTTGCCAGATCCACCATTAGACCCTGCTTACAAACCACATGGCCAAGCAGGTTCCTAAAGGGGATGAGGAAGGTACACTTCTTTAGGTTTAGCATAATTTGGTGACGTCGATAGGTATCCAACATTAACCATAAGCTCGTGATATGTTTCTTAATAAAGCCAAATACGGTTCAGTCATCAAGATAGACTTCTAAGAACTTGTGTATAAATTTCTTGAATGCGGCTACCACAATGCGGGAAAATATCGCCAGCGTGTTCTTCAGCCCAAATGGCATCACTGTATACTGAAAACAACCCCATTCCATAGAAAATGTTGTTTTACTTTTGTCCTCTAGCGCGATCTTGATCTGGTGATACCCGGAGAACCCATCCGTGAAGGAGTAGGCTTCCTGCCCCACCACATTTTCCAGTACTTCATCTGTAAAGGGTGTCGGGAATGGATCATTAACATAGGCATCATTGAGCTTCTGGAGATCCATGCAGATGCAAATTTCACCCTTTTGTTTCTTCTCCTGCATCACCATAGGACTTACCCAATTGGACTCCTCGACTGGTTCAATAATTCCTGCTGCCAGCATCTTATCCAATTCTTTACAGACCTTTGCTTTGTATTTTGGATTCAATCGGTAGGGTCGCTGCTTAACTGGCTTCGCATCCAGCTTCAATGTTATCTTCATCATTCCTAAGTCTCCAAGGGTTCCTTTCAGCTCTGTGACTTTTGTTGGGAATAAACCATGGTATTCTTGAAGCAACTTGATGACCTTTTCTACCGTGGTGTCGTCCCAATAATCACCAAGCATTGCATACTTCAGCTCTTCATTTATTTCGATATTCACTTGCTTCATTTTCAATGGCACTGTGATGTCTGGATCTTCACTTTCAAGGCCGCACACCTCACGACTCCCTTCTGATTCCAAAATATTGATGTTACGTGGGTCGTCCTCATCATCTTTTACTTGTACATTGTAACATTCCAGGGCCTGGCTCAACTGTCACGACCAGTCTAGTTGCATGATTTCTTATGGTTCTAGTGGTGTTTTGAAAATGGAAACCTTCACCAGCTATAACGCATCGTCCACGATATCCATCCATTGGTCTTCAAAGGGAAATGTCAACAGAAACCATTCACGCAAGATATCCCACTTGTCTGTGCCATGTCAGAGCTCTGTTTCAGTATACCAGCTTCCTGGGATGACATTCAGGCTATGATTAAATAAGTGCACCCACTCTGGTTGAGGCTCCTCACCATAAGCTTTGGTACATCTAGTAAGGTGCATGTGCGAATCATCATGCCCATCATACTTCTCCGTTATTCGTAGTTCCAGCTTCCCAAATATTATCTGCATCATGCACCTATAGTTGTGCCAGTCTTTGAAAGTTCCTTCATGTATGCCCCACCATCACGCAGGTGTCGTGCGCAATGTCCATTTCAACGCATCAAATTATTGGTGCTCTGGTACTGCACTTTTGAAATTAATTAGGAATTCATCTACTATTTTCAGCCCATCATACATTGGTAGCTCACGATCCTGAGCTCTAACACAATACAACGATTTCGTCATCATATTGTAATGTAGCGTGGTTACTCCATTCAACTTGTTATGCCACTGCTCATCTTCTTCATCTGAATCGTCGATGCATGGTTCTGCATAACCCCGTGATATTCTTCTTTCCTCCGCTGTCTTATCCCATTTTGGCCTGTGTGCAACAATTTTGTAGATACAATCCAATGCATCATCCCTTTCTGTGTCATGCATTGTTTCTGTGTAGAGTGGTCCTTCAGACGGATCTAGTGGAATGACTATGTGGAGCAACTTCTTCTCAAATATCATCCTCCATTGTTTGATATTAACAACCCCATTCATGTTGATGGCCCACTCTATCCCTAGCAACGCAGGGTACGAGTTATTTTCATCCACGATTTCAATAACTTCAAAGTCCATCCGAGTACTTGCACCGTCAAGGTCTACTGTAACTCCTTGCAGCATTCCCATGGGTAGCACCTTCTACTGATTTGCCATCCGCAATTGTATAGGGGACCATTGTAGTGTAGGCTTACCCATGTGCTCCCAAATCTGTTTAGGCAGTACATTGGCATCTGAGCCCAAATCTAGAATGACCTGATCCATCTCATAATCACTGATCTACGTCATTAAACACATTTCACTCCCAGTTCGCGATGCATGTATTCCCAACTTGTGAATGATACGAGGTTCACTCCATCCTGCGCATCTATTTATCAACTCCTGTAAGCCTTTAATTTCCCTATTGTCATGAAGCAATTTTATACATGTCTCTAAAAAGGTCGTTATCATCGAGGGATCCCTATCTGGCTCAGGCTGATCCCTACTACCTGGGGTAGAGACCTCCACAAAGCTTTCCCGAGCTTCCAGATATGTCTCCCTACCAACCTTGCGCCTTCTTGAGTTAGGTTCCTTTTATCCTCTCCCATTGTTGTGCCACTCCTCATTACCATGTTTACTTTGGGATCTTCGTTGCGAGGTATGGACCTCATCACCTGCACATTTTGCATCGTCGTAGGTGGCGCTGCCATTTTTTCACAAATCTGTGCTATCAGTATGGGGCAATCTACCAGGTCATGATCGAATTGCTCACAGTAAGTGCATGATATTCTAGTTGGGTTGGTGCAATCCCAAGCGTAATTTCTTGGTCCTCTATAGTTGTAACAAATTAACAACCCGCGACCCCTTCCTGGTCCCATTCTGCCCCATCCTCGACCATTTCATTGAAACCCACCGTGCGTGATCGCCATGGCTGGATCCTTACCTCATGCCTCAGTCTGCATTCTGTAGGTAGGTGACTGGTCCATCAACACTTGATAGCTACAACAATCTCTTTCTTTGTGGCCCACTAACCTGCAAAAGTTGCAAAAGAGCTGTTGGGGGGTGTGGTTGAATTTGGGTAGTAGATGATAGTTATCCGTGTTGTGCTTTCCTCCTACTCGATAGATTGTGCACCAAAACAGAGTCATCGTGCTTGGCCTAGCTTGTACCTCTAGTCGCAATGGTATTGGTCCCCTGGTTGGCACATAATTTGTAAAGACTAGGTAATGATCTTTATCATGCCCCTGGCTCTTGCACTTTATACACCATACTTCCTCCTGGACTTCTGGGCGCAGTGCCTGGTCCTATTTTAATTTCTTCATTTCCAAACACAAGTTTTGTATCTACGCTTGGATTTGCTGAACTCCCAACACTGAGTCCTGTACCGTAGTCTCGTGCAACCTCATTGCTGTCTCCATTGCTTCAGCCTGGGTTGAGATCTTCTGTTGTGACAAAGCCATCCTCAGATGTGGTGTCAATGATGCCATAAACCAAGCGCAGTGCTGCGCATCTGACAGTGTCATGTTCGCTTCGCAGATGGTCCTGTTTAGTCTTTGATCCAAATGCCACAGAGTTTCACCAAGAATCATCACAATCTCCTTGAACCCTATGATCGATTGTGTTTCCAACTTTAGCCGGCTAAATTCCTTCTTCAGTTCAGTTTGAATCTCTGGCGTCCTCGCGGTTGGGTGATCGCTTGAGTACTTTATGTACCATGTTAGTGCTCGATCCTGTAGCACGCTCACTAACTTATCCTTTTTGATATTGTCGTCTATAATTCTATGCACGTCCCATACTGATGTGACCACAAACCAAAACTGTTATGGATGCTCACTTCCTGCTCCTTTGAACATTAGCAGTTGGATCGCGCTAGTCATTTTCAATCTCTGGTTTGTGCGTCGATCTGTTCTGGATTACTACTGCCCCTGATCCATTCGATCCTCAACTTCTTTCCTATATAGTTCCAACATCAAACACCCCTTAGGCAGATCTCGGTCCCAACAACGGAACCATTTGTTGGCTTAAATGGACCTAACCCAGGGTTGGAAAAATTATTTAGCCAAACAAATCCCACAGCTATCGGCCCTTTCGGCAACAGCTCGTAGAGTGCAGCTTGATGTCTCACTCGAGGTAGTAGGGGAGGGTGCTGGAACTAGGTTTCCACACCCTTGGGATGTCTAGATGTGGTTTGGAGGCCTCGCACACCTGACTGCAGCTTCGCGCTGCTCTGTATTCGCACAGTTCCAGACCTAGAATAACTTCTACTTTCTACTATCGTGAAGTTTACAGATCTAATCTATTTGATGAAGTATTGTAAATTATATCTATTCATTAGGGCCTTTAAGCAAACATTTAACAAATTTAACCATTTCACGTCTTTAAAATAAACTCAGATTCACATACATCTATAACATACGCATAGAGATCAAACAGATATATTAACCATACAGTCAGACCCGTGATACCTCAGATTTAACATAGAATTTACAAAAGAAACTTATCTTTATTCCCACTTTATCACCAATACATCGCGATCTACCCTACACACTTAGTTGTAGGGGTCCGTGCACACAGCTGCGGACTCTTCCAGGCCTCTGTGCACATAGCTGAAGAGCCTCTATCCTCTACCCAAACCCTTGACTCAGACTTACAGACGCTTTCAAACTCTTCTCCTCAAGAACCCATTACAATTCAGATCCAAGATCATACCCAAAAAAGAACTGCCTTTCCCTCATAGAGCCATGCTCTATTTATACCTTCCTATGGTCTGCAGACCAACTTACCTCCTATTATTTTATATTACTTCTTGGGTAGACAACCCTTTGACTCAACCTTTTACATTTTGTACTCCGCATACTTCAGAGTTTTTACAATATTTTTATCCTAATTTCTAGGCTTTTTTCCCTAAAACCATTATGCGGGACCTCCACTACCCAACACAAGCTCTTCCCAAGGTCTAATTATTTGCTTGGCAAGTGTAGGCTGAATTTATACTTTCTCATGCAATTTTTCCGCTTCATTAGGTACTGGATATGAATCAACTTGCTACTTATGGGAGTCTATTTCAATTTTCTTGATGCAGGAGCATTCAACCCAAGAGAAAATCTTTGTAAATAGTATACATAGGGGATCATGCATTTTAGGAAATAGTTTTCCTAAGTATCAAGTTAATGCAATATTTAGGCCTTTAAGGGTGATTTAATTAGATAATGGGAGAATATATAAATTCTCTCAACACAAATAAATGAGAACATGAGTGGTGAATAAATGACAAAGAGTTAGAAGTCAAATCCAACTATTAGACAGT
Organism: Pinus taeda; assembly: GCA_000404065.3. NCBI lineage: Eukaryota > Viridiplantae > Streptophyta > Pinopsida > Pinales > Pinaceae > Pinus > Pinus taeda. The sequence continues at coordinate 33,446 of APFE030471857.1, forward strand.
TCCATGATTAAAGGAACAAGAGAGAGCTTTTAGGAATTAATTAGAGTAAGGGAAATTTTTTGTTTTAAAACAGAGAAAAAGATGGAGTGGATAAAGTCTGCCACATATGTATGTGTTATCGAGAAATCTAGTGTCCACATGGAGTTGCTAATCCCACTAAGACTGGTAGCTATCTTAGAAACAAACAAGTTAAAACCACTTTCGTTTTCCTTTATGAGAGATAGATAAGAGAGGAGTAGAGGGCACCAACCTCAGTCTTGCGCTTGGTTCCTTGCTCAATTTGTTAGGCCCCTATACTACTAGTGTAACCCTTATTGTTATTAGTACAACCCACTTATTACATTGATGTACCCACATAGTGCCCATATTGTTACTATTGTACCCCATATAAGCCCACTAATGTTACTATTGTGGCTTCATATTATTATTGTTATGGTCGGCTGGGTTTATATTGTTGACTCCTTAGACTCCTATATATAGAAAGGAGGTTTTGTCATTTGATCAGTCGAAGG